>PVIH01008003.1:0-23434 GCA_004025045.1 Sigmodon hispidus
ATAATAAAATTAACTTTAAGTTTATATTAATGAATTAAAATTTATTTATTTTTTTTAATTATTTTTATATTATATATATTTTTCTAAGATTGACTATGACTATTAACTATTTATAATGAAAATAAACATTAATAAGTAATATTTTTGGGAAATTGGACGAAGTTTTTTTTTTTATTATTTTTTGTTGTCAAAGGACGATGACAATTTTATGGAGTTTTGAAGTAGGATCATCTCAACTGGCTTTTTGGAAGTTGAGAATGTTTATTTAGGTGGTTTTGGCAAACAGAACCACATTTGCCTAGAACTAATTTATAGGTTTTGATCTTTTGTGGAGACAAAAGCAGAAACTCTTTTTTTAAGTAATATATTTTTATAAATAGATTTGGGAAATTAATATGTAAGAAAACAGTAGTTTTATGTGTGGTGGAGGTAATGCATGTATTTCCAGGTGCATTCACCCTTGCCTGCATGTGTGGAAGACAGAAATTGATATCACGCTTCAGTTTGCCCCCAGGCAGGCCCTGTGCCTCAGGCGTGGCCGTGTTGGGGCCACGCCCCTGCCAGCAGAGTGCACTCCTAGGCACGCCCCCAGACGTGGCTGCATGACCACCTGCTCCTTTAAAAAGGAATTACAGTGGCAGTGAGTCCTTTTTTCTGCTCTCTCCTCTTTCCTCCTTTTCTTTCTTCTTTCCTTCTTTCTCTCCCCTCCCCCACCCCTTCTCGGGATATTCGAACCCCCTAAATAAAACTCTATATGACACCTGGCCGCGAATGTGTCACATCTCTCCCATGTGCAAAATACTAACAAGATCACTTCCTACATCACTAGCTACTTTATTTTATTTAGTGACATTTAAGACAGGGTCCTTCTCTGAATCTTGCTCATGTCATTTTAGCTGCTGGGTACCCAGCAAGCCCCTGGAATTTTCTTGCTTCTGCATCTCCAGACTGCAGCTGCAGACACATGCTGCCACAGTTCACAAGGTTACTCTTGAGGGTCCTCATGTTTTCATGGCAAGCACTTTCCTCAATGAGCAGGGAATACAATTGTTAAGGTTTCAACAGGTGGAATTTTGTAGGATTACTCATTTTTCCTATTTCTTAGATCTCAACTTTTAAACGTTTATGACATTTATCCAAGTTGAGTATTATCAAAACAAAATATTTTATATAATCTCTCTATTTTAAATTTAACTTGTTATTCACTGATTAAGTTAGATATTTTATTTCAAATTGGGGTGGAATGAACATAAACTTAGCACCAAATCAAGAATTGATGAATAGAAGAAAATTATATTATTAATTATGTGTCCAGGTGAGTTTATATATTCTGATTTGACATGCAAAACACTCTTTTCTGAGACTGCCATCGTTAATGAGAATTGTTATTGTTGGTTAATAAAAAACCAATGTATTTCACCCTACATAGTAGCTCAGTGGAGAGAACAGAGTGTTTGAGAACACTGGTTATTCTTGCAGAATACCTCAGTTTAATACCCAGAACCCACATGGCAACCACCATCTATAATTCAAGTTTCAGAGGATCCACTGACCTATTCTGACCTCCATAGGCACTAGGCACACATGTGATGCAAAGATTCAGAAGTGAACAAAACACCCATACTCCCAAATAAATCTAAAATGCAACTTTAAAAATAATTTAAAAATCAATTGTAGGCAGAAAGAACATTCAGTGACCCATTTATTTGTAGATGTTTAATTCATAGGATAACTTTATGCAGAAGATAAAATTCAAATAATGAGTTATTTGTACATAAGAATTAAAACCTAGAAAACTTGCTAAACTATCATTACCTGATACTAAATCTGGAATTCAGTGGAATTTTCTTTTTCTCCCTTCTATGTGTGTGTGTTTAGTTCTTTCATGCATAACATCCTGATCATAGACTCCCTCCCTCTCTCCTCCGTTCCTTTCATGCTTCCCCCGCCCCCACTCCAGACCAATGACCCTTCATTTCCCTTCAGAGAAGAGCAGGTCTCTCAGTGATATTAATCTAACACAGCATAACCAGATGCAAGAAGACTACACATAAATCCTCATGTCAGGGCTGAGTGAGTCAACGCAATAGGAGAAAAAAGATCCCAAGAGGAGGCAAAGAGTCAGAGATACTCCCATTGTTAGGAGATCAACACACATTTCAAGCTAACCTACCACAGCATGTATGCAGAGGGTCGAGCACAGTCCTATGCAGGCTCTGTGGCTGCTGCTTCAGTCTCTGTGAGCCCCTACGAGTCCTACTTAGTTGCTTCTTTGTGCTCTTGACCCTTAACACATCATTTATTCTATTTTCCTACATAAGGTACATGAGTGACACAGAAAGTCAGTTTTACTTTTTTAGACATTAGTTCTCTCAACCAAAAATGTCATTTAGATACTAATGTATATACATCTTTTTCTTTAAAATTGTATTGTTCCACATTTATACTTATTTTTAAAGATTTATTTTTTTTTTTATTTGACTGTTAGTATATATGAATGTGTATCACATGTGTGTGGGCTCCTATAGATAAGTTATAGGTTGTTGTGAGACAACAGATATAAGTGTTGTGAACCAATCCCGTGTCTTCTGGAAGAGCAGTAAGCACTTTTAACCACTGAACATTTGTTTCAGCCAATTAAAGGTATTTTAAAATGTGCTTTATTTAAGTGCCTCAGATTACCATCTTTATCTAATGAACACTATAAATGCAAAACAGACACATACCCCTAAGTTATACTCAGGATTAAAACATTATTAGTTAAACATTTTGATCATAACAACTAGTAAGACATTTATACAAATATATTATATACATATATATATCTTCAATAATTCCATTTTAGCTCTAGGATAAGAGATAGGAATATTCCTAAGTCAGATAAATACCACTTAAGTTATTTTCAGAAAGCAGCTTTTAGTACTCAGGTATGTAATTTTTATTAATTAAATGTATTCATTTATTTTACATTCTGACTACAGTTTCCTATCTCTCCTCTCCTCTCATTCCTTCATTCCATCTCCCCTGTGCCCTCACTAAATCCACTCCTCCTTTGTTTCTGTTCAGAAAGGGGCAGGCCTCAGGCTGGTTAAGGCAACCCAGTATAAGAACTAGGTTCCTAAAAGGCTGCCCAAGTGTCAGGAGCAGGCCCACTCCCACAAGTGGGAGCACACAAGTCACACAAGTGTCACATATACAAACAGGGTCTAGCTTGGTCCCACCTGGGCTCCTTCGCTGCTGGTGTCTGTGAGCTCCTGTGCGTCCAGGTTAGCTGATTCTGTGGGTTCTCTTGTGATGAATTTAACCCACATTGTCCCATACCATCCTTTCTCCCTCTCTCTAAAGGAATTCCTGGAGCTTAGCCCAGTGCTTGGCTGTAGATCTCGCCTTCCATCAGCCACTGGATAAAGACTCTGATGACAGTTATGGTAGTCTCAAAGCTGATTACAGGAGATGACTGGTTCAGGCTGCCTACCCACTATTGTTAGGAGTCTTAGCTGGGGTCATCCTTGTACATTCTTAGGAGTGTCTCCTTGACCTGGAAGTCCCCACCCCCAATAAAGGCATCCTTTCTGTTATGTTTTGCTTCTATCCTACAAACAATCTGATTACACATGTTCCTATCCAGACCACCCAGATAACACATGAGATCTCTTCGGTTTCTCTTTCCTAGTTAATTCCATTAGTCCCCTTCTGGGCCTTCCTTGTTACCTAGCCTCTCTAGGGCTCTGGATTATAGCATGGTTAGCCTTTACTTTATAGCTAATATCCACTATGCTTGAGTGCATACGTTGTTTGTCTCTCTGGATCTGGGTTACTTCACTCAAGATAATTTTTTTTTTTCAAGTTCCATTCATTTGAATTCAAATTTCCTGATGTCACTGTTTTTAACAGCTGAGTATTACTTCATCGTTTAAATGTACCACATTTCCTTTATCCATTCTTCAGTTGAGGGACATATTTATTGTTTGAATTTTCTGGCCACTATCAACAATGTTGTTATGGACATAGATGAGCAAGTATCCTTGTGGTATGACTGAGCATCTTTTCGGTATATTCCCAAGATTATTGTAGCTGAGTCTTGAGGTAGATTGATTCCCAATTTTCTGAGAAATTGCCACATTGATTTCCAAAGTATCTGTACGAGTTTCCACTCCCACCAACATTGGAAAATTTTTTCTTTTGCTCTCCATCCTTTCCATCATGAGATATCACTTGAACTTTTGACCCCAGCCATTCTGACAGGTGTAAGATGAAATCTGAGAGTCATTTCGATCTGCATTTCTCTGGTGGCTAAGATGGTTGAACAATTCTTTAAGTATCTCAACCATTTGATATTCTTCTGTTAAGAATTTTTGTAGCCCATTTTTAAATTTGGACTATTTGGGATTTTTTTTTTTTTTGATGTCTACTTTCTTGAGTTCTTTGGATAGTTTGGAGATTAGACCTCTGTCAAATGTGGGTTTGGTGATAATCTTTATCCATTCTGTGGGCTGTTATTTTATACCATTGACTGACAAGAGCCATGTCACATCTTTGGAGGAAAAGGCCTGAGAAAAGCACAAATGGCTTCTCCCTGTGGCAAAACCATGGAGACTCTGATCCACTTGGCAGGAATCTGTGGAGAGGTCACTGGATGATTGTGGGCATGACCCTGGGAGCATGTCGGTTATCAGGCCATGAATTTAATATTACATATTTGGATAACTGTGTGGTAGATAGCTAATAATGTGCTTAAGACATAGGCCAAACAGTATAAAAGATATAAGCATGTGATTCATTTCTTTGGGAGACAAAAGCCGCAGCGCGCGAACCTGATTACAAATCTCTGCTGTGCCAAGTCAAAAACCTCCCGGCCACAAATGGGCCGGGAAACTTTCTACAACATAACTGTTCTGGGAAAAAAAGAAATGTTATTAACTAGATGATATCAGTGGTTAATGAGAAATGTCTAGCAGGGAATCGAGCAGAATCATAGAAACCCACACTTCCCGCTTTTCTAATAACTGTGCCAATATCCTAAAGAGGTTTAGAAAGACAGACTAGAACAAGGGATAAACAGTGCCAACCGTTACCAGTAAGTTTCCAAGTAATGTTGCCTGTAGGATCAATGGGAAAACATGGTATATCCCCAGAGGAGATAGAGTAGTATAGAATGTAGAGTGGATTGATCCAGCTTTGGCTGCTGAGTTGCTCATGTGAACCCAGATCCTATCAGGTATACATATTAACCACAAAAGACAAAACTGCCTCTGACCCTACATGATGCTGTAACCACATATGGTGCCAACTGGGCACACTGTTATACCTGTATCTGTACCTAGTTTAAAAAGTTCCTTTGTAGCTTGCAAGACTGATAATGCTTCTAATAGTAGAGATATAGATCAAAAAGGTAATTGTTAAGGGAATGAAAAGGGGGAAGTGGCAAGGAACAAAATGGTATTTATTGTAACCATTTTTAGAAACTTAAAGAGCGGGACTGGAGAGATGGCTCAGCGGTTAAGAGCACTGTCTGCTCTTCCCGAGGACCCGGGTTTGATTCCCAGCACCCACATGGCAGCTAACAACTGTCTGTAGTTCCAGTTCCAGGCAAATAAATAAATAAATAAATTGTAAAAAAAAAAAACTTAAAGAGCAAAACTGATTGTAAAACTGTCCATGCAATGAACCGGCTTCTTGGGGCCCATTGCCTACAGAGGAAAACCTTGCTCACGCTCTATACTGGAGGGAGGGGCTTAGTGCTACCTCATCTGGATATGTCAGACTGCCTTGCTCAATCTGGGAGTCCTTACCCTCTCTGAGGAATGGATAGGGAGATGGGGTGGGCGAAGACTGGGGGAGGACTGGGAAAAGGGGAGGAACTGGAACTGGTGGTGGGTATGTTTTTTAAAAAAAAACTTTTAAATAAAAAATAAGTTAAAAAACTGTTCATGCAAATTATTGAAACTGTATAAAAACACCTTTTTGGCTATCTGGGTATACTTATTGAAAAACAGGCAGCTGCAGTTTCTTTTTAGTAGCAGCTTCACACATCCATCCCAGGTCATCAGACCTAGCTTCCAGCAATTGGCAGTGGCTTTTGCCTTACAGAAAAAGCTTTTCAGTTCCATGAGGTCCCATTTTATTAATTCTCGATCTAGTGTTTGAGCTAATGGTGTTCTACTCAGTAAATTGTCTCCCTTGCAAATGTGTTCAAGGCTACTTCTTCCCACTTTCCTTTCTATTAGGTTCAGTATAAATGGATTTATGTTGAGGTCCTTGGTCCACTTGAACTTTGATTTTGCATGGATCTATTTGCATGCTTCTGCATTCTAACATCCACTTAAGCAAGCATTATTTATTGAAGATGCTTTCTTTTTTCCATTGTATAATTTAGGGTTTTTTTTTGTCAAAAATTGGGTGTTCGTGGGTGTGTATTCATGTCAGTGTCTTCAATTCTATTCCATTGATCCACCTGTCTTTTTATGCCAATGTAAGCCTATAATAAACATATTTTGGTTTAAGCTAATTGGTTTGCAATTACTTTGAAAATAATCATGTGGTTACTATTAATTTCCTTCATTGCTGGCAAAATACTTGACATAAGCAACTTTAGAAAGAATTTATTGACTGTGGTTTGACTATCAGTCTGTCACGGCAGAGAAATCATGGAGGTAGGAGTAGGAAACAGCTGTCCACATTCTGTCTTCAGTCAGAAAACAGGAAGAAATGGTGCTGATTCTCACTTGGCTTTCTCTCTCTCTTTCTGTTTACTGTTTGGTTGAGAATCCTAGCCTATGAGATATTGCCATGGGTTTTTCCCTTTTCCATTAAACATCTGTGGAATCTCTTAAGGACTTATCTGGAGGTTTACCTTTAAGGTCACTCAAAATCTAGTGAGTTGATAATAAATATTGCAGATTACACTGTTATTATAGTGAATATTCTTGTTTCCGTTTTTATTTGAAATTATAAACTCTTTAGTATCAATGTCAATGCAATTAACACATGATAGCCAGCTTTCTTGCACAAAAAAGGTCCTTCTCTGAGGATTTTGTTTGTTTCTTCTTTCCGATAGCCAAACTCTTATAAAGGCTTACTGCAATAAGTAACACTAGTTTTTAGTCATTTGACTGCTGAAGAGATTATTCAAACTATCTATTCATAAATATTAATTTTCTGTGTAGAGGTACTCATCTTAGGACTACAATGGGCATCAGTGGAAAAGTAGCTTATTACTGCACTCTGAAATCATGATGACATTCATGCTTTGGTCCTGCTAGCCATGAGCTTCACTCAGCAAATGGCTATACATTTTGGTACATTAAGGCAGGCTTAGCTTTTTCTACCTGTGGATTCTTTTGAAACACATTGATAAATTATCACTTTTTGTCAGTCTTCATGGTTTTTTTATTAAATTGGGACCTACTAGCCATATATTCTGCCACTCCGTTTCTTTCTATCTCCCAAAAACTATACATACAAGTAATGCTAAATTTCCCCAAGTACGCACTAATTATATGCTTCTCTTGTTCTATTATACAATGCTCTCCTATCCATTATTAATACAATATAAATCTTTTAGCCTGGTATTCACATTCTTCAGTTTCTGACTTCAAACTGTCCTTTTAAAATTTAGCTTCCTTTTGAATATATTGTAGTCGCTTTGGTGCTATAAACCTAAAGGTTACAGGAAACACCTGGAAAGCTGTATAAAAGCTCAGGTTTCTGGCCTTCCTTCCTAAAAGATCCAGAAGCAAACTTTTGAGTGGAATCTGTGACTCTGTTTTGAATACATTTTCCAAATGATAGATGTCAAAACTCATCAGACCATGAATATTTAGGTTTTCTAAAAACTAAGTGATTTTCCTTGATAAGCATGTTTGGTTTTTCTGTTTTTTTTTTTTGATTCTTCATTGGTTCTGTTTGTATTTTCTTCATACCAAAAATAACAAATTTATTTCACATTTTTATTGGCTCATATAAGTTAGTACCCTTGATTATGTAACATGTGACTGCTTGTTCACCTTTACAAAAACAACTATATTTTTAAATTTTATTTGTTATAATGGCATATTGTATGATGTATATGTGAGAGTATGGATATGTGCATTCTGTGCATTCTATAGCATGTATATAGAGGTCAGTGGTCAAATATTTAGAGTCAGTTCTCTTCAGCCACATTTACTTATTTATTTGTTTGTTTATTTATTTAGTTTTTGATACAGGGTCTCTCACTGTTTCTGCCACACTGGGTATGACAGGCTAGCTGACCCAGGAGCTCATAGGCAATTCCCCTCTCGCTGCTTCTCAGTTTGTTGTAGGAGTGCTGAAATTACAGGTGGGCTACCACACACCAGCTCTTTATGTGGGCTCTGGGGAAAGAGTTCAGACCATCAGATCTCTAAGGTAAGGCCTTCACTGCTCAGCTGGCTCTCGGCACCCATCCATAATTTCATTTTTTTAAAAAAGAAGCATGAATAAATTTGTGCCATCAGTTAAAATGTAGCTGTTGTTATTTAGTTTTGGTTTGTCCATGACCCTGAAAAAAAAAAAAAAAAGACTCAAGAAATTGCTTTTGGCAATTTGGCAATTTCTACAGCTAACTAGAAAATTTATCTGGTTCTCATGTGCAGACATTTAGTTGGGTCTGAAAGCTAATACTACTTGACTAAAAAGCTTATAACATATTTTAACATACTAATCTGTGGCCAAATATTAATCCTAAATGGTCATCTAAGAAAGTGAGCATTCTACATAGGGATAAGTAGCCGGACCATGGGATAACATTCTGGAATATTGCAACAAAATCTTGGCACAGTGGTTACTGATTGCTTATTGATTGCACCTAATACAGTAAAATATGTGTTTCAAATGGCTGATCGGCAAGTGCTGTGAGCAGAAGAAGCCATCTGTGGTCTGGATGCTCACTTCTGTCTTTATAATCTCTCCAGTTGGAAGAACATCTGGAGCCAACTGGCAGCTGTCTGAAATGTTCTCCTCTAATAGGAATCTCCTAGCCTAGTTCACAAACTTCTAAACTTCAAATGTTTCTACCAGTCCCAAACATGAGACACTGAGAAAACCAATTATCCTCCTGATTTTCGAATTTGATGTCTGATGCTTATTTAATGAACATGTGGCTAATACTGTCCAATGGCCTAAAATAGTAGCAGAAATTTTGACACATAGATGACAGCCCTGTTTGACTTTCTTCTTGTTTCAAGGTATAAGTTCATTCTACACTGAAGTAATGATGACAGAAACACTGTAGCTGTGTATGGGTGTGTGTATGGGTGTCTGTGTGTGTGTGTGTGTGTGTGTGTGTGAGAGAGAGAGAGAGAGAGAGAGAGAGAGAGAGAGAGAGAGAAAGAGAAAGAGGGAGAGAGACAGAGACAGAGAGACAGAGAGAGCAGAATTTCTTGCAGTGTGTAAAATAAGACAGAAATGGAAAATATGTTAAATTTCCCTTCTCAATTCCTTATTTAAATAATAAGCCTGGCAGTTTCAGCTGTGAATTCCCTGATCGATATGAAAGTACATAAAGAGAAAACAAAATCAATCTCTGCAACAACACTGATTTTCGCCTGTCTTTGCTCAGTAGCATTAATGGTGTAAGATATCGATTCTGCTTTAAAAATAACAGTTCCACAGACAGTTTCCTAGAGTTCAGATAACTGATCATTTTAATTTTCTTTAAAGCTAATTTTGCAATCAATGTTCACCATACAAAGATGATGTTCCAAGAACCAAATGGAGCTGGGCTGTGGCTGACTTGTCCTGTTTGTCAGACATTTTAAATGGAAAGGGTCTACTCTTGGAGATTAGGGAGCTTTATGTTACCTACACCTAAAGTTTTCATTTTAGATGGCTGGTGGATAATTCCTTTCTGCAGCCAAAAAATCATCTGATGCATGAGACAGAAAAGGCTTACAATGAACTTAACACTTTTCAAGATTCTTCTTGGTCATCTTAAAATGTATTGTATTATAGAAAAGAGTCTTAAGATAAGCCGTTTTTCGCTTACCATTCCTCCTTTGCTTAAGTGCATGGACATTACCAACTGTGGCACTCCTGCTTTCATGTGACAGTGACCAATATCCCACTGGTCACATGAGTGCAGGTAGGTCCTCACCTGTAACCTCACACCTCTCTCTCCCTCTCTCCCTTCCTCCCTCCCTCCTAAATTTGAGACTTTCCACTTCCAAATGATCTCTTTTAACCAGTAGACAAGACTATCAGGCAATATTCTTGCTCATGGAACTGTGGAGAACTCCAGAGAGTCACTGGAGTAATGGTTACAGGTCAGGGGCATGGCCACATTGAAATAACACATTAAGTCAGATGCTAATTGACACTAATTGTGTATACCACAGAAAACACATTAGTTTTATGATTCCTTATGTTTGGCCAGATGTAGTTTCTGGTTTAACAACAGCGTGGATCTACAATATGCCCTGTGATTGCTTCATAATGTCCTCTCTTTCCATTTCAGCACGGTACTGCACCCAATACTCACTTTGAAAGTTCTGGTAAAATGGTCCATACAATAACTTTACCCTGAGTACTGTGTAGAATTCACAAAATTCAATACTCTGAAAAATGCAAGTGAGATGTTACATTATTTATTAACATATTAACAATGATAAAGTGATTTTTTTAAAAAAATAAGTAACTTTAAAAATATAAAGTAATTTTATTGTTATAGATTCTAATTATAACTCAACAGAGATTAAAATTTGAATTGGTATAAAAAGAGACCTGGTTATTTTAAAAATGCCTACTATGTTAGACCCAGACAATGGCAGAATATGAAGATATAATTTGATAATAAAACGAGAATTAAAATTGAAAAGTGACTCACCAGGAAGAATTACTCCTGTTTTCACAAATGTTGAACAGTCTATGTTACAAGGAAATAAATGTATTAAATTATATTTTTCTTTTGGGGTATCTTACTATTATAAAACTTTTTAGTTGGAGGCTATATAATAACAGAATATTTCAACAAATTAATATTAATCTGAAGTTGTTTTAGTTAAGGTTTCTATTTGTGTGTGTGTGTGTGTGTGTGTGTGTGTGTTTGTGTGTGTGGTGCTTTGACAAAAATCAGCCTGAGGAAAGGATTTATTTCATCCTACAGTTTGTGATTCATTATCCAGAGCAGACAGGGCAGAAACTTAAGGAGAGGTTGGGAGGCCGGAAAAAAGCAGAGGCTTACTCACATGCTCCTGTAGCTTGAGGCTCCTGCTTTCTCAGAGCGCTCAGGATCCCCAGCTCAAGAGTGGTACCACCCACAGTGGCCTGGGTTGTCAAATAATCAGTCAAGAAAATGAACCATTGGCTTGTCCACAGGCCAATCTGGTGAGGCATTTTCTGAATTTGGGTTTTCTCTTCCTAAATTACTCTAGAATGGTTCGAGTTGATATAAAATACTTGAGTACATAAAGGTAATTTCTATTTCTCTTTATGTTTTTGGAGTAAAAGTTAATGAGTTTGCATGTTTGTGCATGTATACAATTTGTGTATATTATAGACAGGTACATAATGAAACCACTGTCCAAACTAAATGAAAAACATCCCGAACATATTTATAATAAACAAATATTTATTAAAATTAGTAAGGAAACTAATCACGTTTCTAAACACAACAAAGAAGTTAATAAATGCTTGTTATATTTTGAGGATTAAAATAGGTTTTTTTCCTTTAAATGTTCATCATTTTTTTGTGTGTGACTCACAAGTTTCACTATGTCCACTGAGTTTTATCACACTACTTGTGATAATTAGTGCACTGGTTGCCACTTTAATTGTGTGTATCTGAGTAAGGTCATGCATCTAAGACACTTGGTCCCTAAATACCTTCTCTCCAGCTAAGACATCCAATTAAATTTTCTGCTGTGTTTACCTGACAGAGGAATGTGAGACACTGCTGTCCCCAATTATGCAGTGATGCCCCTGTCCACATCCTTTACCTCTCCTTCTCCAAGTCTTTCATTTAGTAGCTGTTTGAGTGTTTCATTGCCACCATCTCTGCTCTTTAGTCTTTGTCAGAAAGAACGAAGTGCAACAGGAGACAGCTGTGCCTCAGTCATGCCAGAGCCTCTGCATCATGCTTCCAGGGTTTAAATATTGAAGGAAGTCTTAATCAGGCTAGAAACTTTTTCTTCTTTTTAATTTGATATGAGATCTTCATGTGTTTCTCAAGCTAGTGTCAAATTCACTGGGTCAAAGATCTCACTGTGCTATTCTGGTAAGTAGTTAGGACTACAGGCATTCATTACTGGGCTAGGCAGTTTGCTTCCCAAATGTGCAGTCCGGATATATGCTTCTCAAAGCCCAGGAAGCCAGGATATCTTAGTGTCTAATTTATAAAACTGGTGAGGAGTACTTTTTTTACAAGCCAAAAAGGATATGAGAATTATTAATTTTCTTCAAGATATTAGATCAAATATTGATTACAATGTAATAATTTCTTTTAGTGTAGGTTTTGGTGCTTACCAAGGATTATACTTCCCCTTATACCTGCTACATGTTGATCAGCAGTATCAGGATGCACAGAAAGAAGAGAAATGATGCTCCATATTTTGGTCAATGATGTGGTGAAGCCATACCTTACTGATAGTATACAGCAGAACTGGTCACCCAGCAATTGGATGACTTAAGAGTTCTGCCTAAAACATATGATATAATCTCTCTTGTCTAAATCTATGAATGATGTCATCAGTGATTATCACAACCTAAATATATAAAAGTGCTGAGTCTTTCCTGTGGTTAGTGATGACTCTTCTATCTCATATTTGTTGAGTGTTGAATGTTTGCAATGCACTGTGTGGTGCCCACTCCTGCAACTTAGATCAAAGTGGTTAAAACCTTGTTAATGCATCTGCGCAAATTTGTGTAGGCTTTCTTTGAAATCCAGAGTAACGCTTTAAATTTATGAAATCTTCCTTATAACATTTACTTATGCATAATTATTGATGTTGCAAAAACATACCAAAAGTGAATCGCCCTCCCTATGCAGATCCACCCCAACGGCCAGGCAAGTGAGTCAGCTTCAGATGCTGAGTTTATTTGGTTATAGAATGTGACTTTAGTATTACTAAGAGTATCTTTAGGAAGTTATGATTGAAGTGTACAGCTTAACTTGTACTATTATTCTCTTCTATAAGACAAAAAGGAAAGATAAAAATGTGGTAATAAATTCAGAATATCCCCCACAGAAATCTCAAACGTCCCATTGCAATTTTTCTCCCTCTGAAACAATAATGGCTTCAATGGGACATGATCATCTAAGGCAAAGCGAATGAGACACTACCTGCCAATGATGGCTCAGGGATTAGCAAATACAAGGCATACATCACTGAAGCAATATATCCTAACATTTCTTTCATGATGGCATCTGTTTTGTGTATAAATATTTACTTGTGGAATTGGTGTATATTTCATTACCCTATCAGCGGCATCTGCTCCCATGCTTCTGTGGATAAAGACATTGCTTGCTGTTGTGACCCAGTGTAGCAGGACTAGAAACATTGGGGTGTAATTCAGAAGTAGGCATAGAATCAAAGTGGGCACAGAAGCAAAGGGCCATGGATGCTTGGCACAGTTGTAAAAAGGGCAAGTGAAGGGGCAATGGCCACGTATAGTTGTTAGCAAAGTTATATGGGAATGTACTGGTAAAACAGTTTACTATCACAGTAGGATCTTCTATCAGTGAAGCTCAGGATGGCAGTTAAAAGGAGTTAGCAGGGCTACATTTTACTATTCCCCAAACTGCTCCTAGAATAGAATGATATTTCCTACTCTGTAAAATATACATGTAATGAGATTCCATCCCCAATGGCATTGTAATTTAAAATTTATGGGCATCCCATATAGATAAAATATAAGACAGAAACAAAACCATCATCGTCAAGGTAGATCTTGCACTGTGAGACTTGGGTGCTAAGCCACATGAAAATGCCAGTGGTGTAAGTGCCAGGACCCACATTTTACACAGGAAGGCAGGCTGCAGAGAAGTGAAATAACCAGCATGGTCAAATGCTTGTGCATTTCTCTGACTAGATAAAGAAGCTAAGTATTTGGGAAGAAGTTACCTGTTTATATTTGAAACACAACATAGATTCTGGTGAAGAGCAAGGCCTTTGAACGATGCAAGCAGACAGATATCTTTCCAAAATCCCTCCCTTAGGTAGTAGGATCACAAGACAAGGCATTCCCTGCTTCCCCAAATGGGGCAGTTTACCAGAGGAATTCTCCTGTTCACTTCAGACCTTATCTCTTAGGAATTAGTTAATTTGAAGGTCAGATGAACTTTCTCCTTTGCAAATAGAAAAATGTCACTCCTGAGCTTTTTACAATGAACAGTATTTCCTACTTTAGCATTTAAAACTAAGCTTTCACTAGCTGACAGGAACAATTCTACTTTTGAAATACTTCACTAAAATAATTTTTTTTCTCATCATACTCTCTCTGTCTCTGTCTCTGTCTCTGTCTCTCTCTCTCTCTCTGTGTCTCTCTCTCTTATACCAGGAAACACATTTGAAGTACTCAAAACTCACTTATTAGTAGCTACTTTTTAAGTAAGCAATGGGGTTACTTGAGAAGTGATTAAGTTTAAAATGTTGTCCTCTGACAGCTAAGTTAACAGTCAGATTTCTATAGTCCAGCCTTGTTGTTATTGAACTTCAAAACTTGCTTCACACATGGAATAAGAGAGTTTTCTCCTTCAGCTATTTAGTGTGATTTTGTTTTGTGTTTTGTAGATGTAGTTGATAGGAACAGATAGCTTCTAGTTACCATTATTGCTCTCCCGTTCAGAAATTCTATATCCTAGGCCACCTTTGTGAGGCCAGTTTTCTCTCTCTCTCTCTCTCTCTCTCTCTCTCTCTCCTTCCATCTCTTTCTCTCTCCACAAACACCATAGATATATACTGTATTACAGTACTCCAAAAGTCACAAGTTAGTTTTCAAAATAAAAACAAATGGTTAAAATTGTCTTTAAAAAAAGAATTCTCTAAAGGTAATAGTTTATCAAATAATTTCAGAATGATAATTTAATTCTATTGGTTATTAAAATATAATTAGAAATAATGTAGTCATTATTTAACACATTTAGCTAAAAGGCTTAGATATGTGACCTAAAAATTATAACATTCCATAGAAAATAAAGTGAAAAATCCTGAGCACATAATCAAATTAATCTCTCTTGTGAGTTAAATATCTTGTCACACTCTATAATCACCATTTATAAATTCAGCTAAGAGGAGAAAACACAATTTATCTGCATGGTTGACATGAATGAAAAAAAAAAAGTTCTATCTTTTCAATTCCCTGGAAAAGAAGAATTCTTTCATTGCTATTTTCTTAATAAGTTTAAATATGTTTCTGTATAGAATGTGTTTTCAATGGCCTTTCAGGAGACTGAGCAATAGGCTCCTCCCTCTTTTTTCAGGTAAAGTCTGATAGTTTCATGCCAGGTTCATACAATGCAAGGCCTGTGGCGCTGTCTCACTGCACCAAAGAACAGAGTAACTGTGCCAGAGACAGAAGTTTGTAACCATAGAGTCTAAGACTCAGACTTCAGCCTTATTTCCTTTCCATCATGTACAGAGCATTTCTATTGACAACCTTTTTATTCATAATGTGTTCAACATTAAAATTTGAAAAGAGTAGTATTCTGTCTCCTATTTAACCTGTTGTTAAGACAGACTATGGCAATAATCCCAAAATAATATCATTACAAAACATACTGTCTTAAAAATTGATAATAACAGCATTTTTTCCTTTGGGTTCTTTTTTTTTTAGATTTCACATTTTTTAATTCAATTTTTTTATTATGAATAAAGTCATATTTTTATCTGTGTATATCCTTGTTCAAGGTCCCTTCTCCCTTCCACCCTTCCTAGTCATTCTCTCTTCTCCACAACTCCCCATCTCCTCCCCAGCAAGGGCAGGAAGTCCTAAGGTCTCAATGTCCCAATATTGCTCAGTTAAGCATCCACTCCTGGCAGATCCAGTTTCCTCCCCCCAACATCAAGACTGAGTCAGGTGTTCCTCTGGAGGGACATTTATGATAAGACAAAAACAAAATTATCAGCTAAGCTCATGTGAAGGTCAACACACTGTCACAATCTGAAGACGTGGTGAGGACCCAAGGACAGCCATCACCTTTTCATTGGTCAGTCTCCATCCTTGACCTGGTCTTAATCAAACTCTACGCACCATCAAACTGAGTTGTTAGTTAGTTATTTAAACTTATTTAGTGAGAGGAGTTTCAATCTTCTAATCCTCTAATTAAATAACCAATACTCAGCAGCAACAATGACTTGAAGGCAAATGATTAAAGTGGAACATCTCATGCAGAATCAAAGCTGCAACACACTGTTCTGCTGTTACCCCACAAATAGGTAAGGATGACCCTTATGACCTTGGCTTATGGAAGACACTGTGCTTAATTTATTTCCTCATGGTTATTCAAAATATGCACTATTTCATAGTAAAATAGGTACACAGATGAAAGACATGTGAACAAGAGAAACAGCAAGATGGTCTCCTCATGCCTCCAGCCTTAATATTTAGGCAGAGTTTCAGATTTCATTGGTAAATTGTATTTGTTTATTTTTGAGTTAATAAAATGGGTGATACCATAGTCAGGACCATTTCTCAGTATTCCTCATGGTGGTCCTGAATTCCTTAAAGTCCCATTTGATTGGTTTCCCAGAAGTGCTTGTTCATGTTTACTTAACATGACCTGTGAATATCTATTTTAAAAAGGTTCATAGTCAATGAACCTACTAAGGACATATACTTGTTGAGAAAATGATTTAAACTTATTTGCTTAATCTTCACTGGGGTGACTTGAAGGATAATTATCCTGCCCAGTTTAACAGGCATTTGGTGAGAACTCAACAATGTGCCTGACTCATTTTGTGTGACAAATCTTGCTCATATGACCAGAACATTCAGCCTTATAGTCATTTAGAATGTTTCAAGTTGAAGTCACTTGATTGATATCATCTCTTTGGACTATGTCATCTTATTTGAGAATTATACAAAAACAACTTCTATGTGATTTTTAAAAATGGTAAAACAATGTATTATGATCATGTTTTTCTCTTCCACTAGATCCTTCTAGATCATTCTCATCTCTTCTACTTCCTCAGTTTCATGTATTTTCTTTCTTCTTCTCTCTCTCAAAAACAACACAAAAAGTCAAAACAAGTAAACAAAAAACCTAAAGACAAATGAATGACAAAACAACATAAGAAGAAACAAAAAGCATCTCCCCCACAACAACAATCAAACAAACATGGATTTGTTCTGTGTCATTTGTTTTCCTGGTTCCTGGCCTGGAGTATGGCTGACAGAGGACACTCTACTGGAGAAAACTAATTTCCACTTTGCCAGTAGGTATCAATTTTCAATAGCTTCTTGGTTAAGAGAGGAATCTTTAACTAGAACAGGTCAGACAGTATCTAGCAATTATGAAAAATATGCAACCCCATGTTGCATGCTATAATATATTTTTATTTAGTTAAGAAAAAAACCAAGTAATTGTTTATATATTTGGCAATTATGGGAAGAGGTAACAACACATTAGCTCATCCCAATTAGAGGAAGACCAAGTATGTATCTGCAGGATCCCAGAGGGCTGAGTTGTCCATTAATTAGCCTCTGAAGAAATGACCAACTGGAGATGGGATAAAGGAGCCACAGCTAATTCCACACCAAATGCCTGGGACTCAGAAATCAGTCAGGAAGAGATTCTTCAAGCACTTTTCAACATTGTGAAGCATCTTGTGTTAGGAGAGAGAGGTACTAGTTTCATGATTCCATAACATACAGTTAGCCTAAAGAAAGCCTTTAATTTTGGGGTTTTCATGAAAATGAGTAATGAGTCTTTAAATAATAATATCATTAAATAATAATCATTAATCTCATTAATTGATAACGGCTAATTGATAAATCTCACAAATAAAAACCAATGACAGTTTCTTAAACTAAGTACCCCAGATAAATGTACAATTTGCAATAAATAAATCAGATAGTTTTAGCATCTGAGAAAGGAGATTAAAAAAGAATAAGAGTTTCAAATACTGAAAAGTATATATATTCTATGGTAGACCTAAAAATGATTCCTTAGACATTTTATATAGATTAGTCAAATATATATATAAAGCAATCATACATTTCATATAATATACATATTATCTAAAATGCATATTTTAAATGTTTATTGAGTTATGGGGACTAAAATAATACAGGAGAACCAGTTAAATTTGCCTTGCTAATGGATAACCAATATGCAGATTTGATTTTGCATTTTCGCTAGTAAAACTGTGCTTTGCATTTTTTTAGATAACTTTACCACACTCTCTTTTGACTGCACACCACATATAGTCATTAGGAGATTAGAGTATCTATTCTGAAGGCAAACTGTTTGATCAAATTCCTACTGCTATTTACTCAGAATACATGACTTAATATTCTGAGGTATCCATTCTGTAGTAAATAAACCCTTAAAATATCCAGTGTACTCTGAGAGAAAATCCCTAAGCAAAAATATTAAATGAAAAGTTACTGGCTTCTTAAAATTTCTAATTGCAAATAGAAAAAATATTTCATTATAATTCACAGTTTTATAGTTTACATTATAAATTAAAAATATGCTTATCATGAAATTAAGATCTTTTCAATCAAGAGACTCTCTTTTGAGTTTTGCAAATATTTGCCTTACCTAGTACAGTTCTTAATACAGAAGCAATGGAATAGTCCCAAAACTCTTAGAGAATAAAACCTAAAGAATGTTTTGCTTTCATTTCCTTGCATAAGTTAGCTTCACCTTGATATTTCAGAATCTATATCTCTAGATGACATATATTTTTTTTTTCTGTATGTGGAAATGTAAGAGGAGCAATTAGCTTTAATTGGCAAAACATATCTGATCACTAATTTAAAAAGTGCTTAAGTTCTCATGACCAACTAAAATGCACTTCCTTAAACTAAAATAAAACAAAATACCAAAGGCCCTCCTTTAAAGTAAATTCTGTTTTTCTATTATAGAAAATTTAATTAAATTCTTATTTAAACCTTTTGAGATACTATACAAAGAGTGACCACATTGTATTAAATATCAGTTTTGTTTCTTATCAGTTTTAATTTAGGGAAAGTTTATAGTGTGTCTTAGGCATTATAAAAGGAGAAATAAAATGCAAAAAAATTGTCTCCTGCAAATTAGCTTATCTACCATCTGCAATAATAGAATTACAGAATTGAGGCAGATTTTATGGTATTCTATGAACAGAGAAATGAATAAGTAAATTACAAATACATATTACATGTTATTACATGTTTGATAGCTATCATTCATGTGGGGTACATATGAAAGTACTCCAGTTATTTAAATCATATAGACATAATAGACTATATGATTTATTATGTTATATTATAATATAAATATAATATATAAACACATATTCTCTTGGATTATGTAGATGTGTGGCTCTTGTCCATTTTCCCAAACAAATTCACAGAGAGTTTTTTCCTGATATCATCAGAGTAGAGGCAAGTATTTATTTGGGCAGCAGTTTATTGCTAAATTCAAGGGAAATAAGGACATAGGCCATGATTCTGCATATATATTATAGTGTTCTTTTTAGATAAGTTTGGTCTGTATGGTGATCATTTCCCCCAAAGCAACGCAAGTATTAGAACAGAAACTCTGAATAGATGTTCACTGTTGCTTCGTCCAATTCTAATTAGAGCAGGTGTGCAGCTGTTCCAGCGGTTGTAAGGCCTCTGAGGAGCATAGTGTGTTCAATAGCGTTCTGATTCTATGGCAATGTTAGTGCTTAAGCCATGTAGAAGCACGCTCCATGCTGGTTGCAAAGCACACAATTTAATTTCTCCTATTTCAGAGAAACAAGAGATAATTTTATTATTTGCTATTTTAGGTACAATAATCGTCTCCCTGAAACTTATTTTCCTTTTCTCTGTGGGTGGTGATCCTTCTGCATTTACAGTAGTTATATCTATTTCTGTGGACATCAAATGATGAACACATATTAGAGTGGGGCCTGTTTACAGTGTCATTAGTAACCGATGGAAAGGTGATGGATAGCCTGCTGTCTCTCTGTGTGAGAAGCCTTAGCTTTCATCCTAAATTGCAATTGCATATTGGCTATAATGAATTCTGTAGAATTTTGTATTACAGGTTTCTTTTTATTAGTTATTTTCTTAATCATAAAATCTATGAGAAAGTAAATTTTCTCAGTAAGTTTTACTTCCTCCTTTTCACTCTTGTCTTTCCATTTTCCCTGCAAATGCAGCCTGTGGAGAGAAGTTGCAAAAATAATCACATCACAAGAAGGACACTCAATCTGGAATAATGGAGCTTGCTCTGGGTACTTGCCTTCTGTATACTTGCATCTTGAAATTATACATCACAAGGCACTTCTCAGGTTCACCAGATTCTCAGGGCCAGTTCTGGCTACTCATCACCACTTCAGATCAGCTCTCTCTCTTTTTTTTATTTTTGATGTCTAAGATGTGCACTGGGAACGGACTGCTGCATCTAGTATGCAGCAATCACAAAAACAAATACTATGAGCATCAAATTGTGAACATGACCCTATCTTTCACTCTGAGAATAAAATGTCTGTTGACTTGTTCTGTGATATTTGCACAGCTTATATTTATTTCTAAACATATTTTACATGTTTCTTTTGAGTGTCTATCTTCTTCATCATTCATGACAGTTCTATCACAGAATATATTTTGATATGTGCAATAAAAAATCTGGTGACTTTGTCCCACTTAGAGCTAATGGATTTAAGCAGTAAATGTCTTGTTTTGTGGCTTATTTTGAAGTTCGGACTCACTATGTTGCCCAGGCATGCCTACAACTTGCAGTCATTCTCTGGCTTTAGCTTCCCAAATGCCATGTTACAAGTATGAGCCACCACCCCTGGCAACAAAAAGACGATTCAAAACAAGACTGAAAAAGAGCAGTTGGAATAATTTTCCCTCTACTGTGAGAGATTTTTCACTCTAACACCTGACTTTTTGAACCTTAGATATACTTTAAAAAAATCAACTTCTATTAGCCAATGAAAAGAGGTAAAATATCACTCATAGGAGTTAACTGTTAACAACACATTTGCAATCCAGTACCAATTAGAAAAGTGAAAGGCTTCACTTTTAATCCCATTTACTTTAATAACCATGGACCAGCTAAAAATTCCATGTCACCTTTAGAAAGATTAGTGTCACCTCTTTAATGTATTCTATCCTAAATTTGCATATTCAAGCAGTAATTACTCATTTTATACACACTGAAAAATAAAACATATCTTCTGGGAATTTAGAAAATGTTTTTATTTTTAAATTTATGGTGTGTCGGTGGACATATGCGTGTCATTGTGTGTGTGTATACGTGTGTGTAGTATGTGTCTGAGCAGATATTCTGTGTGTGGTGAGCCTGTGGAGACCAGATTGACTTTAGATGCCTAATTCCATTGCTTCTCCACCTAATGTTTAAGACCTGGCTTCTCACTGAATCTCTGAACAAGCATGGGGCTCACTGAGTGGCTGCTCTCTGATCCTGAGTCAGTGATTGGCTAGACTAGTTGAGCAGCAAGCTTTGGGATCCCAAAACTTTTTAGCCTCTCTCAGCGCTGGGGTTGCATATGCATGTTTAGTTTTCATTTAGTTATTAGAGATCGGAATTCCAATTTTATGTTTGTAAAACAGGCATGTGACAGGTAGTTTACCCATCAAGATAGTTTTCTGGACATAGATGGTTTATACTAATCATATTATTTCCCTAATTTATGAAGAAAATACTATGTAGGTACATAATTAAATATTATATTATTCTACATTCCTGTTCTTAGCGGTGTGATAGGGTAAAGGTTCCTTCGTCTTGTGTCAGATATAGGCATCTTTGGTGCAGACACACACACACACACACACACACACACACACACACACACACACACACACACACCGTGCCTTTTGTACACCCTCCATGAAAAGTCCCATGGGAAAGTACCCAGCCCTATTCTAGAAACTCCAGGTTGAAGACTCCAGCTAACTGCACATTTTTGGTTTGGGCTTCTGATGAACAGATGACTTGCTTTCCTTCCCTCAGCAACTCAAAACCAGGATGTGGTTGTTCTCCTTTAAAAGCACTTTGTAAAATGCATTTGAGGTCGCTTTTTGAGAAGTATTTCTCTCCAGTCAGTTGCAGGTAGGTTCAATACATTCTCTGCACTTGGACTTTGGTCACGCCATGTGGACTTTCAGTCTCTGACCTGCAATAGCTGTGACCTAGGCACAAAATATTCTGAACATATATCAAGCTACACAGAACATTCATGTGAAGGACAGCAGTGTGGCCTCAAACATACCATTCAGTGAACAGAAAGACATGTACAAAGCATTCTCTCTGTCCAAAGTAAGATTAAATTGAATGATAGTAACAGCAACAGACAGGTATAAATTGCCCAAATATTTTCTGATTAAACAGAATACTACAAAATAGCACACATGTCCAAATTTGAAGTCTCAGAAGACACATATAAGAATATTTTGAATAAAATGAAAACAGAAATATAATTTGTCAAAATTTATGGTGGTGCAGTGCCAGAAACACTTAAAGGGGAACTGACAGTAAGACATGTGTGTATCTGAAGAAAAATCGAAGGTGATTATCCACAAGCTGCACTTTAGGACAGTATTGAGGTTCTATTGGCAAGAGAAGGAACTATCAATATTCTAGCAGGTACAAAGGAAAATACTTTAAAAACAGAAATAAATCCAAAAGCATTTAATTGTGTGTGTGTGTGTGTGTGTGAGTCTGTGTGTGTATATGTATCTGTGTATGTGTGTGTATGTGAGTCTGTATGTGTCTATGTGAGTCCATGTATGTGTGCGTTAGTCTGTGTATGTGTGTGTATGTGAGTCTGTATGTGTCTATGTGAGTCCATGTATGTGTGCGTTAGTCTGTGTATGTGTGTGTATGTGAGTCCATGTATGTGTATGTGAGTCTGTGTATGTGTGTGTATGTGTGTGTGTGTGTATGTGTGTGTATGTGTATGTGAGTCTCTGTGTGTGTATGTGAGTCTATGTGTATGTGTGTGTATGTGAGTCTGTGTGTGTATGTGTAGTGTGTGTGTGTGTGTGTGTGCACGCACACACACATGAACATGACATGCAGACATGTGGCAATGTCAGCTTTGAGGAATTGGTTACATCCTTCCACTATGAATCAGACTCAGATGGCCAGGGTGCATGAAAGTGACTTTATCCAGTGAGCCATCTTTCCAGCCCCCAAAATGCATTTTTGATTATTTAAGTAGATAAATCTCTGACAAAACTAGCTAAGAAAGACATAAACTGCAAATATCAGATATAGAAGAAATGCCATCAGTGCTGATTGCAGGAGCAC
>PVIH01008003.1:23534-77684 GCA_004025045.1 Sigmodon hispidus
AGTACGAGGTGAGTACCTGCAATCCCACTGATCAGGAGTACGAGGTGAGTACCTGCAATCCCACTGATCAGGAGTACGAGGTGAGTACCTGCAATCCCACTGATCAGGAGTACGAGGTGAGTACCTGCAATCCCACTGATCAGGAGTACGAGGTGAGTACCTGCAATCCCACTGATCAGGAGTACGAGGTGGCAGAGGATTGACCCCAAGTTCAAAGGCAACCTTATCTTAATAATAAAAAAAACCAGAAGGATAGTAAAGAAACAATACACACAACACAGTGGTGGATATTTGATAACTTTCATGATATGCAGTAATTTGTGAGGAACATGAACTATGAAAACTCAGAGGAGAAATTTAAATGAATCTACGTCTATCATGAAGTTAATCAACAGTAATAATAACTATCAAAGAATAAAATCAAAGGTTTCAAATAATACTTCATTATTCTGCTAGCCAAATAGGAAAGAAATTATCAGAGCACTACTGATTAAGATTTGTTACCAACAGATCCACCTAAGTCAACAAATACTGGAAAACCAAACTCAAAAACACACTATTATAAACCATGGCAAGTGGTAGTATTTATTTCTGTTACTTAATTCTGGTTCAGCTAGAAATTAACTGTAGCACCTGAGGCTATCAAAAAGATAAATGATGACTTCAGGTATGGTAGGAAATGAACTGACTAGACTTCTTATAATATCCATGACTAGCCACAAAACACTTAAAAACTAATATACCTCTTTTAGTGAGAGAAGAGATGCTTACCCTCTGAGATGAACCATAAGGGAAAAATAATTCCCTTTCTCTACCTTGTTTAACATGATCTAAGACATTACTTGGATATGTCTGGACTTACATCCAGGAGATAAATTTTAGCTTAGTGACAAGACAATGAAAGCATCTCTGAGCTTGGCTGCCTGGGCATAAATGTGGGTACCTTTAGTTCTGTGCTACAGGTAAGCTAGGAAAATTCCTTGTTCCTTGGTTTCTTCATTTGTAAGCAGGACAATTAAATTTGAAAGTGAGGATTCAATCAGTTGACTCATATATAATGTGTGTATACTATTTGTTAAAGGATAAATGATAAATATCACTAAAACAATTTCTAAGACTACAGAATATAGAAACAAAGCAGCAAAAGCATACATCCATGTAAATGGTTCTGAAATTCAAGCAGCATTTTCAGCTAATATCTGCTTGGTTTTTTTGTATTGCAGTCTATGCACTTGTCATCATAGTCAATAATATAGAGGCTTGCTCAAGCCAGAGGTTCTGTCTAATAAGTGCAGTGAGATGATGAGGAAAAAAACTAAATTCAGAGCAAAGGTTCATCTGTTTCATCCCTGACACGGTTTCTCCATTATTGATACTTACACATCTCTGAGTTAGCTCAGCAGTGCTTTTTGTTTCACAGTTATGCTAACAACTTCTCTATTCATTACTGGTTCTTGCTTCTCCACATCTCTGAAAGCCACATTTTTTTTTTCTAGACTCAATATCCTTCGTGAATTTTTTTTATGGTAATAGAGTAAATTTTCAGACAAGGATTTATCTGACAGCTGTAAAAATCATTTTAGTCTTTGGTGGCCCAGATTCTTGAGTTCTCAGTGGGTTGTGCATAAGATTCAAAGCACAAATTATTTTATTTCAGTACTTTGATGATTTTATTTTCTTGTTATTCTCGGTTGTTGAAAATTCACTGTGGACCATTGATTCTTCATAATCAATTATTGAAGTTGTGCTGCCTTAAAGAATTTTTTGTTTGGACCTTTAAAATTTTTTCTGGGTTCTATAATAATTTCTTTTTAGGAATTCCAGTCAGGAGCATGAAATAATTTTTAGTCTTAGGCATTTTCTCCTTGAGTGTTATTACCTTCCTTTAGCCCCCTAGTGTCTTCCAGAATTTTCTGTTGACTAAGGAAATTCTGTCCTCCTCCACCCAATGTCTTCTCTTTGGGATCTCATCTCTTCCTTTCTCTGTGCTGAAATTCACACAGCATTTCAAACACCTTAAAAAAACTGTCATCTACATGGTAATTTTTTTATTCCTAAAAGTATTTAGTTGCTTTTGATTCCAGTCAGACTCTAGCCACAGTATTTTATTTTATTATCGAACAGCTTTTGTTTCTCATTTTCTGAATATATTTATATGTAATTGATTTATAATATTTTTATATTTTTATATTTACATTGTTCTATTAATCTGCAGTGGGGGAGCTCTCATTTATTGATTTTCTTGTGTCTGACTTTGCTTGTTAGATAATATACAGTATACTGGTCAGATTTGTAATTTTTATTTAAAATGTTTCTTCTATATTTATTTTAATTAATTAATTACTTAATTCCCAGCCTGATCAAAGTTTACCCTTCCTCCCCCCTCGGCCCACTCCCTCTCCTAACTTCCTCTTTACCTTCACAAGAGGTCAGGCCTTCCATGGATATCAACCAACCATGGCTTGATATCCTAACCCTAACCCTAACCCTAACCCTAACCCTAACCCTAACCCTAACCCTAACCCAACCATAGTTTCAGTAATACTAGGCATCGTTTCTCTTTTTAAGTCTGGATAAGGCAACCCAAAGGACGAAAGGGTTCCCAAAGCAGGTAACTGAGTCAGAGACAGCCTTGCTCTCACTGTGAGAAATCCCACAAGAAGAGCAAGCTATGCAACTGTAAGGCATGTGCAGAGGGCCTAGGTCAGCCACAAGCGAGTTCTCTGGTTGTATTTTCAGTCTCTGTGAATCCCTATGTGCCCAGGGTAGTGGATTCTGCCATTTTCTTGTGGGGTCCTTGGCCCCTCTGCTTCTCATAATCCTTCCTTCCCCTCTTCCCTAGGATTCCCGAGTCCACCTATGATATGTCTGTTTTTCTCTGCATCTGTTTATAACAGAATGTCTTTAGGAATCATTTCATTGCGGATTTGTTTTGTTTTGTTTTTGTGCCAGTCACATTTGGTTCTTTCCTTGGTTTCTAGGCTGTCCAACTGCTGGGTCCTGGCCCACCAGCCAGTGTTAGGGGTGATTTCTCTCTCTCTCAGTAGTATGGGTATCAAGTTGGACCAGTCATTGGTTGGCCATTCCCATAATTTCTGTGCCACTTTACCCCAGCATATTTTGTAGGCAGCTGTCAGGATCACTTACACATGCAAAGCTAGCAACAAGCCAGACACTCTGACACTAAATTATTCTATAGGATTCCCTTCATTGTCTTAAAAATTTTGTGTGCATATGGGAGTTGAAACTTTCCCATATTAAGAGGCTTAATAATGTCCCCGTCTACTGGCCTGGAGAAGTTTGCATTTCAGTCTTCATGCCTGTGACTGTTCCAAAAAGAACGTGAAGGGAACATGATGGTCTCAACTCCAAGAAAAGCAGTTCAGTCTGAATTATTTACATGGGTCCAAGTAGAACTACACAAGCCCTGGATTGAAGAAGTCACTGGGAGATGGAAAGACTCCCTGCTAGCATGCTTATGGACCGTTAGGATTAATAACAAAATGGCCATCCTAACAAAAGCAATCAAGAAATTCAAGTAATCCCATAAAAATAAGTCCAATACAACTATTCATGGATATTGAAAACATAATCTTAAACTTCATATGGAAACACTCATCAAAACCCATGAATAATGAAAGAACTACTGAATTTATCACCATTGTCAATTTTAAAATAGAGAGGAAATAAAAACTAGGGTTTGAGGAGAGAATCTTTTATTTAGATAAGGTTATCATTCTAACTCCTGGAATACAATTTAATTTTTTAAGTAGGTAAGCAGCATTTCCTTCCCTGTAGCAATAGAGCTCACTTTATATAATTCCATACTTTTAAGTCTTGGCAGATTAATTAGGAGAGGCTGTGACAGCTTGCTGGGCATGTATATATTTATAATTTGATTTTGATTTGTAGAACACTTAATCTTTGAAAGTAGGAAGGTTTTCTTTGTTAATTCAATTGCATACTTTTGTGAAAATATCCTTGTAGAAAATTTCAGGTAGTGTCTCTCCATGCAGCCCAATCAGTCCTCAGCAATGACAGTTGTACTGTATCCAGACTGTATTTTGTCACATTCAGTCAGTTACCGCACTGTGTTTATACACTGTGTGATACATATCAAAGACTACTTCCAGACACTAATCTAGAGATATGCTTTTAAAGAAATAAAGCTGAAGATACTGTTAAGCAATTAGATAACATTTTTAATTTCCAATTATTTTTCACAAATGTTAATTGTAACATTGTTACAAAAGAAGATAAATAAAAATGTGATCTTTATCATGGAAATAAAAATAAACTATAAAGCTACCTGATTCTTATAGTTCTTTACCCCCAAAATCCATATCTATTACTTGTTGTAGAAGGTTTCCCAGGCCCTTTTGGGCCTGGAGGTTTGTACTTGGTCCACAGTGGCTTTTGTCCCCCAAAGAAATTAATCAGACACTTATATACTTTATACTGTTTGACCCATGTCTTAAGCACATTACTAGCTAGCTCTTTCATCTTAATTCAATCAATTTCCATTAATCTGTCTGCCACGTGGCCCACGGCTCACCTGTATCTCTTACACGTCTGTCTTCTTTGGGGGTCAGATGGAGACTGACTAACTCCGCCCTTCTCCTACCTGCCTGTCCTCTGATTCTCCACCCACTTCTACGGTGCTCTACATAGGCCAAACCAGTCCTTTATTTACAGCATACAGAGAACATTTCCACCACAATTACTCATCTATTTAAAATGACTTTCTTTAAATACACATCAATAAACAAACAAAAAAACCCCAAAAAGCAAAAGTCTCTGAGAACCCAGGGTTAGTCTGTTTTACCCAGAGAAAGTTTGACAGCATTATTATTTTCTTTTTATTTCTTGTCTATTCTAATCATTTTAGCATATTAAAGCTCAAGATAACTCTAGCTGTGTAATGCCCTCATGATCAAGATAAGCAAAGGCCCACAAAATTAAGTGACTTTGAAAAGTACATTTGAATCATGGTTCAAACAAATACCGATGCTGTCTTCTTCCATCTGAAGCCTGTGTTATCACACTAATCAAGGGCTTTCAAACTCCTCCACTGTCTTATCAGTTAATATCCATACAACCTCTTCCTTTAATTAGGAAATACTATAGTGTGAAAACCAATATATGAGTACTTAGGATCTCAGGAAAAAACTAGCAAGACCATCCTGCCAGGCCAAGGAAGTGGGAAAGTCAGAGCCAAAGCAGGAAAGAATGAGCACACACTATGTTGAGAGTTTACTCAGAAATATAAGGTAAGCTCTTAGAGTAGAACCATGGAGGGTGTTTTCATAGAAGCTCCACACAGTCTGTCAGATGGATAAACATGTCAGCTATTCTACAAGGCAAGAAGGTAAAATTTTATTTAATAATTTTACTTGACTTTGTAAAGTAAGTAACTTCAGGCAGTGACTTCAGGCAGTGGAAAGTGAGAATAGTATTAATAAGCTGGGGAAAAGTGTAGATATAAGTGTACTCATGAGCATAGCTCTAATTGCTAGTCTTCCTAGCAATTTTGACTTTAGGAAGTAGTATGCGGTTGTAATGGTGATTATGTCAAGTTAACACTACACTAACCCCCAAATGAAAACTTAATGCTGATTATGTTCTGTGTGTACTCATAATCATGGCTTCCAGTCGCTGCATGGTGCATGATTGAAAATTATAATCTTGCTTTCAGGTTTTATCATCAATTACAGAATAAAAAGCAATGGCTCCTTGTGTTTCATCTATAATGAACTGACATTTCTAGCCACAGGTTTACTCAGGTGCTGAAAGACTTCCAGTTCCAGGTGCAAATGTAATAGATAAAAATTTCACAGAGAATTGGATTTATCTCCTACTGTCTTTGCTTCATATATCATGTTTGAAAGTTTCATCTACTTGAATTGGTAATATGAATTGTATTAGAATTAATTGATTTTTTATCATTCTACATGAAATTAGTGGCTAGAAGGCCAAGATGGAATACTTTGTTTTACACTGATGAGCAAGGTAATAGTTCTTGTGGCTTCTATCATTTTATAATTACATGTGCACACATACAGAGGAGAAACAACTTCCTAATTGCTAATAACGATCTTCAAGAACTGACAAGGGATTAACATAATGTACCCTAGGATTCATCTTCCTGTGATATACCCTTTGATTTGTATTATGAGGAGTTTCACTTTTCTTGAAAAATAACTTGAAATAATGTTATGCAGCACATTACAAACATTGAGACCGACTTAAGCTTAAGATGGGCAAGGGTAGTCTCCCTTTTGTTGGGGAAACCAAGTGGCTACTAAGTACCCTGTGAGAGGGAACAGCCATTGACTACCTCAATTCATTTTGACTTACTGTAACAAGAGATAGGGAGATAGATATATTTATAAGAAATATCTTATATATTTATTTTAAGTTTAGATATTTCTTTGAAAGTTAAAGGTTTCACTAAGATTTTGAGGCCTGAGAGGTCTGAACACAATGACACTAGTTGTAATGAAGACTCCTAGTGCATCACAGGAGAGATTGGAAAAGGCCAAATGCATGAGATGGTCTAGCTTTGGAACAACTCATTCTGGGGAAACTAGTGCAGTCACATGTGACATCACCCACTACTGTGCGATAGCATTGGTCCATTCATGAAGACTCAATGATCTAATTCCCTCCAATAGGCTCAATCCTTAAAAAATTTGACCATCTTAATACCACTAACCTAGGACAACCTTCTAGCACATGAACTTCTGGGATGCAAACCACATAAAAGCTTTAATTCCAAAACATATAACTACCTGTGCATCAGTTCTACAGAACTAATATTATAAATCCCACTCAACTAAGAGTACAGCTATAAAATATAAAGTAAAACATGATATTTGTAGGCTCTGTGCTAAAGTTGCTGTAGTTAAGATTGAAATAATTCTAAGAAACTAAACAAAAACCAAAACACAATCTGTCTTTATGAAATCTGGGTAGATTTAAATACAGTAGAATAAATTTTAGTCTCTTACGTACAATTTAAAAAATGTGTGTTGAATATAGGAAACCTATGTAAAACCAGACAATGCAAGATGGGGGCATTTTGAGTGAAAGCAGAAAATGTGTGGAAATGTGTTCACTCTCTTAATCTTACAATTAAACCTATTAATTAAAGTCTTGAGTTATTTTGCATTTTTCCAATATCTAATTGATTTTGTGTAACCTGAGATGTGAGGGTTGAAAGAAGAGGGTCAGTAGACTTCCACAAACTTTACACTGTATTGACATTTTACACAGTGGTTCTGAAGGCAGTCTTCATTCATCCCGGGACCATATTATGCCACAGCAGTAATGGCATGACTACTTTGTACTCCTCCCCATCAGAAGAACTCTCACAGTTTTCCTGAAGATAGCTAATTTAAAACAATCTTCAGGACACATACTCAAAGGTAAGACATAGAAAAGAGTGGCTTAGAAATAGGTAGAAAAATAAGCTTAAAATATCTCAGATAACAAAAATAAAGATTGGAGTGGATTGGTGCCCCATTCCCAGATTAAAGCAAATGGCAGGAAAAGGAATGTTCTGTAGGCTAGTAATATGAGTGCATAAGGTCTCTAGATAGACTCATTTCTAGTCACATGCAGAAGTAGCATGCTTGAACATCTGAATGGAAGTTCTTACAGAAAAAGCAGCTCTGTAATAAGAATTTTCTGGCCTGGACTTTCTGGCCTAGCTCTGAAATTCAGTCCTGCTCACAACTGCTACTTTGCCCCAAATAATCTCACAAAGGCTCATCTTAATTTCATGCTTAATTTCATCTATGGCTCAGTCATATAACTTGCTAACTTTTAGTTCTTAAACTAATCTATGATTAGCCATGTGGCTTGGTACCTTTTCTCAGAGCAGAATTTCAACTTCTTTCCTCAGAGTCTGTTGGCATCTTTCTGGTGTCTCCATCCTGCTCTTCCTGTTTCCAGAGTTTTCTTAGTCTGTTATCCCCACCCATATTTTCTCTTTTGCCTTCTGGCCAATCGGCACTTTATTAGACTAGTAGGAGGGACAAATATTTACAATGTACCATAACACAATCCCATTACACAGCTAAAGACATTTTATTTCATTGATTGCACCTCCAGATTAATTATATCAACAATAATTACATTGTTTAATAGTAGCTGTCCTGCTGCCACAGCATCTCTCCTGTAAATAAAGACTGTTTACCACCAAAGATTTGAGTGTTAGATGAACTACATTATGTGAGTCAAGGATTAACAACCCACTATTCCTTTACCGCAGAAATATTAATTGTAATTATTATGGTGTCTAGAACACTAGAAGGAGACATGCACAGTTCTCAAGGGAAGGTCTCTGAGTTACTTGGCCACTGCTGAAAGATGTTCATGGGATATTTTATTCTGCATTACTGAAGGACAATTTTATTGCACAATGTAGCTAGAAGAAAAAAGAGAAGTTCTAAACTCAGGCTTTTGACAGAAGTTGCTAAGTTGCTCTGGATGTGAGATTGATAGTTGTAAGAAATAATTAATTAGGAACACACCCTCTCACTCTCCTCATATTCGCAGCAGTAGGGACACCTCTACAGCATCCTAGAGCTGAAACCTATACCATGACAAAATGGTTTTGCCTACAATCCTTCTTTGTGTTTTCAATATTAAATGGGTGCTGGAGGTATTGCTGTATTTGGCTGAAGTCTCACATGAAATTATTTGTGTATCATTATTTAAGCCTATTCACTATCCTCACAATATTTCTCATGATATTGCTTCTCTTGTTTTATTTAATGCTCTATCATGTAGACCCATATAGTTAAACACCTTTTCTCTGCCATCCAAAAACTAAAAACAAAACAATACAAAACCAAAAAATCCCAAATTCACTAGGACACACACATGCCTATGTCTTCTATCTGTCCATCCATTGGATAAATATCCACTTAAGGATGAGTAAGATTTTATGAGGCAGATACTCAGTTAATTCACTAAAATTTAAATTTGAGCCACTAACTTTAACTTTGACAGAAAAGGTAATAATATTCAGTAATTAAATGTGTGATAAACAAAAATATGCCAATCAAACTTGATTGTTAACCTATGCTCATACACGGCCAAGCAAATCATTCTTTCACAAAACATGACGCTCTTCCTCATAAGTACATATATGAGGTCAGCAAAAGTTCACGTGAAAATGCAGCCTATGTAGATGGTGTCCTAAAAGAATGTAGTTAATACTCAAAAAGCCAAATAGGCAAAATCAATGGGATGAGTTGGTTCAGAACAATTTTGCTGCCATGGTATTACTCATAGGACACCATTTACTGTAAATGCAAGGCTCTTGGTAGCATATTCTCATTATTGTAACCAAGAAGATTAAAGCTTTATGGGTAACAATTTTCTAACTAAATCACATAGAATGTCATGGACAATATCTAAACTACTTGACTCTTTCTTTAAAAAAAAAAATGCCTCCGACACATTTTTCCCTTTAACTTTGTTTCTCAGTTGGGAAACTTATATCTCTTTGAGGATATTTGGCAAAGCATTACAATAGTTTTTCATGTCACAACTCAGAAACTGTCATAGATATCTAATGGTTAGGATCCATGGATGTTACAATGTGCAGGATAGGCCCCACCAGAAAATGTTAACCTTGCTGAGGATAAGAAGCCATGCTCTAGAGATGTGACTCTCACCAGTGTTCTCATATTATGGTTTTGCTTGTCTGTGATTTATCTCAAAGGACTGAAGTATCTCTAACTGTCATGTCTTTACCTAGTAAATGTATATATCACAACTAGCAATAATCTGTCCCCACCTCCAAAACCTGGAGACAATTCATTTCATTTCCAAGTACTAGCACCAGCTTCTAATGAACTTATTCCTTAAAAAAAATCTGGCTCTCTAAACATCCTTTATATGGGCTTCTATAGTGATGGCAAAATCCACAAAATTTCTATAGTCTGCAAAGCAATGTTAGGTGAATTGTAACTATTTTAGCCATTTTTCTGTAAGATGGGTAAAATTTTACCCACAAATAATAAGACTGAATTATAGAGACTCAATATACAATGTATCTCAACATAAAAGTGCATATTTGATTTATTCTTACCTTTTAAATTAAAATTGAAAATTTTATATAAGAATGTATTACCTGCCTGCCTATATCCTTCTTTCTCATTCTTCTGCATCATATTTGTGCCCTTTTTGCTACTGACCAATTCATTTCTACTGTCATAGTACATGCGTGTGCATAATTTTATACAACTATGTGAACACTAGAAACAACAAACAAATCTCTAATTGAAATTGAAGACTAGGAGGGAAATTTCACCAGGTACTGGGAACCTAAAAGATAGTGTGACATGGATCTTAGAAGAGAACAGAGTACTACTGGTTTCCTAAGTCACCATAATGTCTAACTTCATTCCAATCATTTATTCCTATACCCAGAGATCTATATAGCTCTTACCACTCATAATACAAAGTTCTTTTTTAAACAGGCAGTGGAATGTAGAGAACATCATAAACAGTAAAAGGAAGAGAATAAGTATAGGGTGCCCAGCCCCAGTGGACACATCTATAACACAATCCCTTTCGGAAGGCTCAAGGAACATTCTAGAAAATGGAATAAAAAAAATTCTAAGTGTTAGAGAACCAGGAACTCTGCTATTATACTGTGTGTCCTAAAAATGGCAGAAGAGTTTCACACATAATAAATCAATAATATGGCTACCTAAATAAAACCTGAGGGAGTACATCACCAATAGATGGGAGAATAAGGAAGGGTGAAGTTTCTCAGGTTCCGTCAATGGAAATGAGTTATGAGCGACTAACAAATGCTGAAATAAAATAAAATAATAATGAGACCCTAATTGGTTTCTTAATACCAAGTGGTCAGTGCTGCAATCATATATTTTCAAGTATAACTAAGTGAACCAAACAGAAGGTTATAGTATGTGTGTGTATGTGTGTAACAATGACAAAGAAAAAGAGATGACAATTTTGAAAAGGTGTACATGGGAGGAATTGAAGAGAGAAAGGGAAGGAGAAAGAATCTAATTATATTTTAACTAAAAATAAAAGGTATAAAATTTTTAAACAATTTATCTCCTAAAATTAAAAATATCTAGGAACCATGCATGAGCAAAAACATAGTATTTGTCATTCAGAGACTGGCTTAATTATCTTTTTTTTTCTTTATTTTGTATTTATCAAAAAAAAAAAAAAACCACAGTAAAAAGAATTTAAAATGTGGAAGAGTTAACAATAACTATACAGAGGATAAGAATCATAAGCATGGCTTATCAAGGGTGGAAATACAAATAAGATTGGAGAGATGGCTCAGAGGTTAAGAGCACTGACTGTTCTTCTGGAGGTCCTGAGTTCAATTCCCAGCAACCACATGGTGGCTCACAACCATCTATAATGACATCTGGTACCTTCTTAATTATCTTAATTAATATAATTCTCCTGAGTTTAAACCATTTTTGTATTCTGAAAATAGCATGAGTAACTTCATTTTTTATGGCTGAAAACAATTCAGTTGTATAAATACACTACATTTTATTTTCATAACCCTCTCATATTGGATACCTATGTTGGTTCTAAATTTTCACAGTTGTGAATAGTACTATAGTAAACATTGATGATGTACATTTATCTCTAATATACTGAAGTATGGACCTTCAAATAAGATACTAAGGAATGGGTTATATTGTTGATCCAGTTTTGGTTTAGGGGGAATTTTCTTCTGACTTCTGTGAAGAACAAGCTAGTTTATCTTCTCACTAACAGTGCATAAGATTCTATATTGTCCACATCCTTCCCAGCATATGCTGTTACTTGTTTTGTTAATGACTGTTACTCTGCTGGAATATAATGAGATCTCAGTAAAGTTTTGACTTGCATTTTTCTGATGGCACTATAATGAGGTTGAAAATTTTTATTTTGTATTGTTTAAATCCAAGTTCCCTCCTCTGTGTTGTTATTTGGTCATTCTTGTCCTACACAAATATGCTGCTAAGTATAAAAGTGTCATGATTCAAATCTGCTAACCATATTCAAGGTCCTACACAATCCTTAGCAAATTTCTTTTTAAGTTGCCACACAGTTCCCTGGAACATAGGAACTCCACCTCTGTTGTCAGGTCATTATTAGCTCCTAGGATTAAATCACCAGGTCTTGGTTTCCAGACTTGTTTCAAAACTTGCTTTTAAGACTGAGGTTGCTTTTCTTGGTGGCTGTAGCTTTGATAATACTCACTATTTTTTTTTTTAAAAAAAAAAAAAACAACAGAAACTAAATTTAAACTTTTGCCTTATGAAATATATGAACAGTAATAATAATAATATAATGCACAGAGATCACAGAAAGATAAACTTACAGTAGATAGATAAAATTATAGACCTTTGAACATTAAAGACTATGGCAGTTATAACTCTCAGTTACTCTCCAGAACTGGACAGTGAGACCTGGTTGTTGAAGACTTCAGATACTTAAGTGACATAATACGATGAAATCAAGCTTCATTCTTCCTGGCTAGCATTAATAGTGCGAAAGGTGTTATGTCAACATGAAGAGGAAAGTAATCATCAGTCAGTCTTCTTAACTGCTGACCCGTCTCTACAGCCCCAGTAATCATCAGTCATAACAAACTGAACTTGCAATCTACAACAATGATTAGCCTGGTAAGATCATATTGTAAATAGTTGAAAAATTATGTGTATATGTTTATATCCATGTCCACACAAATATGTCTCTGAAAAAGTATTAAAAAACATATGACTAGAAATCTTATATAAGAGTATTATTGTTTGACTTCTGATTGAACCAATTATAAGCTATATGATCTGTGGGCACAAATTTAACTGGTACTGCATGCTTGATACATCTGTGGGTTTTTTTGAAACACACAAGAGCACGTCAATAAACACATCTATTATGAATTATCTTGGGCTTTATTTTCTACCATAGTCCCACTGAGGAGGCCAAGCAACAAAAACATTCTGAGTTGTATCCAAAGAATCTAGAGGATCAAAATTATTGTATTTCCCACTAGCTTACTGAAAGAAGTATGGAGAGCAAATCTATGAAAGGAAAGTTGGCACAAGTTTATAAAGCTGAGTTTGAATGGCTCAATTTATCAAAAAATACTCAGTCTTCTAAAATACTCAATTAGACAAAAAAAAAAATACTAAAAAGTATATCCCAGCCAAGTATACCAGCCTACTCATTGTTAAGTAAACATAAAATAGCTTTGTTTGTCTTAATAATCATTCTCTAAGCTATGAGGGTGGTTATCAACTCAACTATGATTGAAGACACATATTTTACCTTTCATTGTTGTGCATATTCTATTTGCTCAATCTAAATGACAATAATTATATCTATCTTACCAGCATTTGAATAATCACCTAAAGATTGTATACATCCACTCACATTCCCTGTACCCAGCCAGTCATGTTTTCAGTAGCTCTTAATGCTAGCAAAACTAAATAAATGAATTATAATATATAAAACTTATAAATTGTAATATCTATAAATTTAACAAGTTATCAAGTACACCAACCACAGTTTAAAATAACAACCACAATTTTTACAACTGATGAATCTTGAGGACAAATTTTTACAAAGACTACCATATTTATAAAGAGAATAACACTGGGCCTAGGAGATAATTGAAATCAAATTGTTTCCCCTACCAGGTGTCTTCCCCCTACCCTACTATTATATCAACATATTGATCTACATACAAGGTTTTTAAGTCTATGTACCCATGTATTACTTATATGTGTATTTAATAAATATTTCCAAAGACTTGCAGCACAATTCCTAATAAATTTGAGACACATTAATAATTTTGGAATCCACAAAAAGCTGTTGAGGTTGACCTCTGATTGTAGATATTGTTCCTCTCAGTCCTAAAAGCATCTTGCTTCTTTTCAAGTATAATTAATTTTCTGTAGTGCTTCAAATAATATATTCAACTCTTCAATTTTAATTAAGATTCTTTTTCTTTCTCCAAATTTAAATGATGTTCTAAAAGCATTTTTGTCAATTGACTTCTCTTGTGAGAAATATAATTATGAACCAATTTGTTAGTGTCAAATTTATACTTTTAAATAATAAAATTGTGAAGAGAAATGAACAAAGAGTTATATGCATGCATAAAATGCCTCATTCTATAAGTAGAGCAGGAGAGTTCCAGAATTCAGTGATACGATATAAGTATTCTTGCTTTCTCAAGAACATATGCATTTCTATGGTAGCCTATAATCAGTTAGCATAATATAATCCATAGGAGACTTAGTATAGACAGAAAAGAAAAAAGCCTTACCAAATACTCTGAGTATACTAACTATTCATATTATAAAGATTCAACAGCAGATTACTAAAACAATGAATTTAAAAAATCAGTATTCAACTACATTACTGTTATTATATATCTAAAGTGTTACTGAAAAGAAGCACATTCTAGGGCTAAAATTTAGCTCAGAGAAGGAACTATCAGAGATAGGATGTTTTCAGCAGGAATACCAGTGCCCATTCCACAGCTTGTTAACCTTTAAGAAGCTCTGGGTATAATTGCTGCCACAGTGGTAACGTCATTCTCAGTCTTGGGTTTCTGAGCCTTACCTGATGGTCTTGGAGGACATTGTTTTGGTAGAGGCTAACACTGCTCAGGAGTTTTGTGATGTGGTTAGCACTCTTGAGGTGCAATAATTCCTGTTCTCTATCTTCTTTGATATTCTAGTAATTTTCTAAGCAACCATTTCCTAACCCTCTTCCTCATTAAAATGCCTACATTTGTTTTATTTCATGACAGATTATTCATACTGGTTTTCTTTATGGAATAAATGAAAATGTCAAAAAGAGAATCAAGGCTTGGCAGGAGCTCAGCTTGGCTGCACATTCACTGGGTTCTTAGATATCTAAGTTGCTCACTGGACACCAGATAGTCACTGTGCATATGAATTTGAAAGTTTTAAGCCAAAGATTGGTATCTTAACCTAGAGATAGGCTAGCAGAAAAATTGTGTCCATCAGGTCTATGTGTCTGAATAAAGGGAATGAGCAACTTGTATCGGTATGTGACAGTGAGCTAGTGGCATTGTCTAGTTCTGCAATGTGGTCATTCTTAACCACCATAGCCAAGGCAGCCACACTGAGATAGAAGAATGACACTTTTCTTCAAAAGGCAAGGAATTTCAGGAACTCTGAACAAATATCCGTGTTGCTTTTGTCTTGTCCTCCAAATAGCAATGGGAAAAGGGCTAAAATTTATGATATTTAGGGAATAGTATCATAATCAGCCTTGATATTTTGCATAAACAATATTGTTGAGGTGACTGGAGAACAGTTATTGAAATATGTGCCAACAAAGACTCCTGAAGAATTTGCCTCTTGTTCAGATAACTTAATGCTTTAGTAAAAATAATACTCAGTATTGATAAACATCCCACCAGTGTTCTGCCTCAACTGTTGAAGAAATCAGAACTATAATAAGTGAAGAGGTAACATGATACATCCAAAAGATAGCTCTTGGTATATGACAGACAAAGGCTTAACTCCATCGCATGTATTTCATAGCTGTGTGATTTAGAGAAGGACTTATCAACTATTCAAGAAAAAGTCTGTTAGCATGACAAGTGAGGATAGTGCATTTTCCTAAGTTAAACTATAAAATATGCTTGTAATTGCTGTTTAGTGTTTGTTAAATGTTCATTTCTTTCCTTCTCATTTCCTATTACACCTACTTTGACTTACAAAAACAATGCTTTTGAAATCAGAATTATGAGAAACTACAAACTGCACAATACCTATTTATAAAGCTTTACATTATTACAATAGTATGCAAAATTTACAGTATTAAAGTTTATAAAGCTGAATTTTATAAGCAAAGTTCATACAGTAACTTTGTAAAAGTAAAAGCTTTTAGAGAGATTCTTTTATGTATTTATTTTCTTTCTATGTCAGTACAGAAATAAAATATGTATCAATTAAAATGCTTCTTCTCACATAAATAAATTATTCTTTGGTATTTCTGGCAATGACATGATATAGAGAAAACAATTTAGAACTTGATTGATTAATGAGCAATTAGGAAGGATTTTCAGGATAGAAAAACTAACTTGCACTGGATTTAGGACAACAGATATAATATTTCTACTGTTGTACATGTCACCTAACCATCTGCATAGTTTTTTTTTTTTTAATTACTCTCAGCTAGTTAGATGAGATCAGTCATAATTCTTCCCCAAATGGGAGAGGACAGAGGCACACAGGTTGGACCTGTCTTGTCTTTAAAGGAAGGAGTGTGTTGTGCTAGTGTGAGTAAGCAGCATTCAAAGTTACCTTCCCACCTATGGAACTCGTGCAGATACCTGGTCACTTATTTGTGTAAAAAGCAACCTTTCTGACAGCTGGTACCTTGTAAAGTAAAGTAAGAAGGTAATGGTGTTGCTGAATCAGATTTGAGAAGCGCTCAAGTTCTCCATTAAGACTTGTCTGAAATAGGATCCTTCTGACATTTTTAACTCAATCAATTGTTTATCCTACATCACACTTAACCTTTAATTAACCAATGTGAGAAACCCTATAGACTCTCCTAAATTCTTCACTTGTGCTGTAAAATCTTTTAGGCAATAAGCATTAATTTAGTCTCCTATTAGCTACATCCCATTTGGCCCTTCAAACAGGGCCATTCAATCACACAAGTGACATTTAGAAAAGTTTAACACTAGAAGATAGCATGTTACAAAAAAATTTAGAAGATAGTGTATTTCATGTTAAACATCTTATCACAAGAATAGCAATCATATTTTCATAACAATACATCTCATGGTTCAGAAATCTTTAAGTAACATCTCAACTCATTACACATTCAAAGGAGGGGAGCAATTTTAAAAATCTTCGTATTTCTCATTATGCTTATTTTCTTATCCGTTTACTGAGACTGGACAAGGTTTCAGATATTCATGAATAGTGAAGGGAAATTTCCAGGAACATCATAGTTATGATGATATCTTTAACTTGACATTCATAGAAAAATTTGAGAGTACACGCATCACTGGTTTTTATCCAGAACTGCACTTAATTTAAACTTCATTCTTTATTTTTCCCTGAAATGTCTGGTGCATTTGATATACCTTCGGCTTTCGTACGCTGTTTACACCTGTTTCATATCAAGGGCTTTCCATCCTCAGAAAAGTTTAATCAATTTGTGGAGCTGATTTGAATAATGATAAAGAAAGTCAGCAGAATCTGAAAACTACAGAACTTTAGATGAAACAGAAAGAAACATTACAGTTCATTTCAGTGGATCCTTCCTTCCAGGCACAAAGGTTAAAACGTTTGCCAGGGTCCTATGGGTAGCAGAACCTCTACAATCAATGGTCCTCATGATGAAATGAGATTCGACCCCCCACAAAGCTCCATGATGACAAATAAATAAAGCCAAAGCCTACTGCTCCTTGTTATGTGCCTGCAGTGCTAAGTTGCAATGTACAAATTCTGGAAAACTGCACTTGTTAGCAAAATAGCAATAACAATAACCAGTATTGTTTTCAGAATCACCATTTTGTCCAAGTTATTTGAAGTAGATGCTGATGGTTGTGATGTGGTTGATAGTCTTTTCTTTCTATTTTTTTTTGTCAGATACTTACATAATTACCCAATTACCCTGGTTCTAATCACTGACAATGGAAACTTAGATTGGTCTGACTTAATAGTCATAATTCATTTTAAAAAATCAGTATAGAGGTATAAGTGAGACAAATTGACTTTATCTTCTAGCAAACATGGCTATGAAGTCAAATTATTTCAGGACTATATTCTCAGTTCACTAAGAGAAGGGCTACTTTTTATTGAAAGGGATAATTAGCTTTGTGGTAGAGTTTCAAAATATATTAAATATTCCACTCTTCTCCCCCCATTCTGAGAGTTCAAGTCTGCATATTATATCTACCAACTACAACAATGACCTGCAAGCTCTGGCAGAATCAGACTCTCTTCTACTGACTAAAGACAGAAAGGCAAAGCACATAAAAAAAGTCAGTTCATAGGAAGAGAAGAAAAAAGCAACCCAGTGCTGTCAGGAATTTCATGTGGTTGGGATAATCACACACACAAAAAAATCACTCAATGTTTATTGCTTTTCTTTTGTGCTAGATGTATTTCTTTAGTTTTAACACTGAAACCTCATGGTGTCAAATAGATAAGCCAATGTAATCACTTCTAGCATTACTGGAATTTATATTCCAGGTAAGAATCTAAATCTAATAACTGAATAAGGATATACAAGGTTAGAAAGTGTGACTTCTTTGTTCATAATAATAATAATAATAAAAAAGAAAAAATAACTGAATTAAGAATGTAATTTAATTAAATAATTTCTCACATATAGAACATACTCCCTCAACCAAACCAATTCACTGAGATATAATTAAGAAGACATATTTGTTTTGTTCAATGACTAGAAGAAAATAATTATAAATTTTTATGTAAGACTGTTTTCTCCTATTAAAGTATAAATATTCATCCTATAGTGGGAGGTAAGAGACTCCTTAGACTCGGAAACTAAACTTACAAGATTTGGAAAATAAGTGAAGAATACAAGACCCATAATTTCTTTGTAAGAAATTAAATATGCAGTGACAATTTCTGGGAAGGAGAGGCTATCCACTTGGTCTACCAGTAAAGATGCACCTTCAGTGGCCATAATCCATGTTAGAGTTTATTTTTCAGTTCTGTAGCTGTCTTTGAGTCATCAAGAATCTTGTAAGTAATAGTAAACTCAGTACTTCATTAAGGTTTGGGATGGAATCATGGGTTTAGTTTGTTATCATTGACATTTCTGCTCATATATCAATCACAAAACTCTCAAACAAGTAATTTTATGTCTATGTCACTCGACTAAGTGTTTATATTCTCAGAAAGAAAAAGTGATTACATCAATCCACCTATCTATAATATCATAACATATTTTAATGAATACATCAGAAAGGGATCCATCCCAGTGAGAAAATGAATAGTTATTTTGAAGCATCTGCTACTTCTCAGAACCTTTGGATTTCCCTTTTATCATTGAGACTTCCAGGACAGAATATAAATTTCTCAAGAAATCCACTTGACTTGTGTAATTGGTTTTTTGGCTTTGTTTTGTTTTATACTCTTTGGGGGCTTACCACCCAGGTCCCAAATAAATGTATGAAAACTTATTCTTACTTATGAATGCCCAGTCTTAGCTTGGTTTGTTTCTAGATAGCTTTTATAATGTAAATTATTATGTTACTCTTTAACTACATTTTGCCTCTAGGATTTTTTAACCTTTATGCTATATAGTTTTCTTTCCTTCTTACTCTGTGGGTGGCTCTGTGGTTGGGCGGCTCTGTGGTTGGATGACTGGTCCCTGGTGTACCCTTTTTCTTTATCTTGCTCCATCCTTGCACTTTTCCACCAAGCCTTGAATGGTCATCTTACTATTCTCTGCCTGACAACCCCTCCTATTTTTCTCTCCTGCCTCTCTATTGGCTGTTCAATTTTCTATTAACCTGATTAGGTGTTTTAGGTAGGCATAGTAACAACTTTACAGAGTTAAATAAACACAACAAAAAGGAATGCAACATATCTTTGCATCATTAACCAAATGTTCTATAACACAAATGAATATAACATGTCCTAAAGCAACATTTCACAACACGTTTGTTTGTACATTTTCTTCCCTCTTGGCCCCAGATGCTAATAGGCATATTTATTCAGTAACAAAACTCATTTTTAACATTTAGTGCCAAATATAATTAGTCTACTTTAAAAATCAAATTCATTTTTAAAGAACAAAATGCTGGCAAGTTAAGCTGAAATAATTGTGCAGGAATATGATTCCCACCCTACAAGCAACTTCAAATTAGAGCATCTAAATTGATGAGTCTTATTTGAGACAATAAGAATAATGCTGAAACAGATGTATAATTAATATTACTTAAAGTATATATGAATTAAAATTTAATGAAATTGGATGTTTCCACCCAAATGATTATATGTCTAGCTGTTACTCAACTTACCACAATGTTCAGGCCTAACCTACTGAAAGATATGCTGAGAATTTGGTCATAATCTAGATTATTTTCAACTAAAGGAAATTCCTTTCACTGAAAAATAATGGTCTTGTCTTTTTGGCAATCTAATTTCTAGGTTGCTATCACTTTTCCATCCTACTTCATGTATAAAAATGCATCTGTACAATTAAAAATATTTATCCATACACACAAGGAGTATCATTTTATTTAGCACCACATATTTTTTAATTTGTAAATTTAAAATCTAAGATAATACTAAAATTAAAGTATAAAATACTGGCTTTTGGTAACAAAAGTTTGCTTCATTCAGTACAGCAGACAGCTCTGACCCTGTTCACAATTTTTGTCTTTCCCAAAACATAAATTATGGATGTTTGTGTTTGTTTAAAGTGTTTAAGTTGTTATAGATAATGAAAAATAAAAATGTGTTAGATTTGATGTTCTTTTTGTTTTAAAAAGAGAAAAAGGGGAAATGTAGTAGACCTATGTGTTACATTTTAAATAATTGTCCTGCCTATGGGTTTAATAAAAGCTGATTGACTAAAAGGCAGGCAGGAAGTGCAGGCAGGGCTACCAGACTAAGAAAACTCTGAGTATGGGAAGAACAGAGACAGATGCCAGAGAGCTGCCAAAGAGAGCGCCACAAACACTACAAGGAGACAGCAGCAGACACAGAGGAAAGAAGCTGAAATGCTGCTCTGAGAAAAGGTATCAAGCCACATAGCTGAACAAGATGGATGAGTTCAGATGAAGGAGTTAGCAAATTATATGCCTGGGCCCTAGATCAATAATTATAAAATTAATATAAGCTTGTGTGTGATTATTTGAGGCTAAGTGGGGCAGAGAGTAGGTCATACCTCTGGTCAGGCCCGGAAAGTCCAGGCCAGAAACATATTACAATGCACGGTCACCTTCTTCCTTATAGTTCTTGTCAGCTACTGTTATATATGAGCTTACAGTCAGCAAAAGAGGAAGTTGCTTCATTGTATAACTGCAATTTTGGTGTATTAGTGACTACTCTTAACAGATCGTTTTTTATTAATTTTATAAAGCCCTTATCTGCTCTGTGAATTGCAATTTGTCATAAGCATCAAAACAGTAAAATGTGTGCTAAACTCTTTAAATTGTATGTATTTTTGACAATTCTTCTTATCATGACTCAGCTTTACAAACTTAAGCCAATTAAATATGCAAAAATAGTATTGTGACTTATGTCTTAGTATGATTTTCCACAAAGGTATTATTTTCATACACTAAGTTTACATATTTAACCATTGTGAGTTTATATAATAGATTTAATTTAGCTTTATTGATTTGTCTTTTACCTAGCATATATTAGCATTTCACTCTTCAAATAAATATAAAATATTTGTCATTAAAAACATCTCAACAAATGATAGTGTTATCTTGAGAGAGGAATAACTATAAATATTTTCCAGTTCATTCTGTAGCTTTAGAAATTGGTCAGTAAAATCATTCTCAAAATCATGTGGTATGATAGGGAAAAGGATGTGAAGCATGTCTGCACTCAGGCTTCTATCAAGATTTATTTGTATCTAATAAACATCAAAAAGGGAAAGGACAGAAGTGTTATCAAAATTGCAGGGATCAGTCTTCTCTTAATTAAAAGGCATAGTAAGATCAACTGTGGTCTCAAATTAGTCTCAAAGTTAAAATAAAAAATATGATGCCCAGTAGAATATAAAAACCAAGGGAAACTGTATTTTCTCCAAACATTAGGAAATAAATTCAACATCTTTGAGTATTTAATTCATCAACTTCTATGCATACTTTTGAATCTATACTGCCCCAGGTATGATAGTTGTTGATATAATTTTATAGTTTTTACATGCTGAGATGAAATGACTCTGTCCACCTTCTAAATAAATGCTGGTAAGTCAGAGCTTATCAAATTTCCTTTTATTTATCATCAGGGCAATTGAAAGTCCATGTGATAGATGTTCTAAATTCCTACATCCTTTATCTGTGTGCATTTTATTCTGGTTACTCCTTATCACAGTCTAAACTACAACAGGTTTGTCACTTCTTTTACATTTTTTACTTAAGAATACTTTTGTCTCTATGCACTTATCCTGGACCTATTTCTAGTGCCATTGCCTGATTAAACAGGAGGTAACAATGTTCACATTGATATATGTATCTGTAGGAGCAACAATATGATACTTAGCAGCATATTTTGCTTTTATTGTGATGAATTAATTCAAATAATGAGGCTATATTGACCCAGGAGAATGTATAGGAAATGAGATTCAATTATGAATGCAATTGATGGGCTATGTACATTTGCAAGTTTCTATGGTAGGATTTTTTATACCACTGGCACATCTTACTGCATGCTCTTTGAAAATGTCTGAATACTTCATTAAAAGATAGTGAAGGAAGCAGATTTTCAGGGCTCAATCTTTAGTGTAAAAGCATTTTCAAAAGTACAAATCAGAATCATGTTTATTTCAGATGTTTTTTCACTATTATGTCAAATTAAAAGCACTGTTTGAGAATGATGTTTTTAAAAATTGGCTATTAGGAATAGTTACTGTAAAATCAAAGAGCAATTGTTTTCTGATAATATTCAGATCCCCTGAGTTTCTAATTATCTCCTTTAAAGGCATTACTCAAGGATTTCTAATTGAATTCATAACCTTGAACCAGAATCACATCTTGACGCTCCCTATGTTTACTAATAAATCCTGTATTTTACCTTATATTTATTTTTCTTTCATGGTCTTTTCCTGGTACTCTAAAGAAAGATGTTTTAAAAAGTTAATTAGCTAATAAAAATCCCCCCCAATATTATCATATTAAATTAAGATTTTTTTATTTATGCTGCTGTCTTAGCAAGGACTACAAGTATTCCTGAATGTCAGTGTCTTATCTATTTCCTTCAGCTTTTAAACATAACAAAGTGCCTGGACTCTTTATTTAGTGTTTCAGGTCTCCTTTCTTTCTGACCACAAAAGAGAAATTCACCTAGATGCACTGACAGCATCAAGGCTTTGAAAAGGCATCCATCCGTTACCTTATAAGTAGTTCAGTCACCTAGTCCATCTTCTGCCCATCACTCCAATGTCAAACTCACATGTTTGAGAGTATACTTTTCTCAGCATGCAGTTTCAAAGCAAAAGCCTAGTGTCTACTCACTTACATAGAAATAATTTTGAACAAGATAACAGCTATCAAGTGTTCTTACTTAATAAGGGATGATCAATATACTATGATGTTATTCTGATGACCATTCAGTATTAACCGACAATGACAAGTTCCCACCCATCCCCAGTGATTGAAAACCCCTGGTGGTTTCTGGACTACCTTCACATCATTATGTGTTTAAATATTTTAATACAAGCTTTAATTTATGTCACTTTCATAATGCTGATGACTCAACTGTATGCATCATTTTTGTCTTATTGAATTTATTCTAATCCAAGTTTCTTTGTAATGCTAAGCCATAAGAGCTCATATCTTTGTGGATATTAATGTTTAGGATATAATTAAACAAAAAGCAATACACATAACAACAGGTGAGAATTTCTAAAGACTGTAGATACATTTGGCAGTCAAAATATCTCATTTTGAGATAGTTGATTTTGATAGCTATACATGATCTAGGACATGAGTTGGAAATCTTTCATTCTAACATTAATATGGGAATATTAAAAAAACCCACAGGAACAACTTAGGTTGTTTTGCAGATGATGTTAGTGTACCACGTCTTGTCTTTTAAACGGATTGCTGGAGAGTACATATAGAGCTCTATGTCAGTGTTTATCATCATCACTTTGCAAAGAGTGAATGGAACATGTACATTTCTGTCTCAGAATGTAGTTTTTATGTGACACTCCTTGTTGCAAAATCAACCACGGATTCTGTTAGTAATGGTTTCAGCCGAGGAATCTGTAGTCTCCTGAGCTGAGGTCTGCCTAGTCATCATTCAAATATTACTGAAAGTCTGATCTAGAATCACTAACATCACTATCAATAGTAATGTGAACAATGTGACCTGTTATATTTGTAGCTTAAAAATCATATCATAAACCATTGTATGACTTTATCACACACCACAAAACTACAGCTATTAGCTCTTATAATTGTAGTTTCATATCTCAAATTTAATTCCAATTTCAACTGCCCATGAAATGTCTGTATGACAGAAAATTTTTTTTAAACAAATAATAAGTATATGGCTGAACATTTCTCCCCTTATCACAGAAAGAGAAAAATATTGGCCATGGTACTCACATGGCACTGTTCGGAGGTAGAGGTTGTCACGGATGATTTGCTGAAGTTCATGGTCAACAGAACCCTTCTGAAATCGTAAGTTGAGGTAGTGACGAAGATCTTTATCAACAATTCCTCCTAAAATAATAATTTTTTTTGTAAAAAATTTGGAAAATAGAATAAGAGTACAGTTTGAATCTCTTATAAATATATTCACAACATATAAAGGGTTAATAATTACAAGCCACTCTACTGATGTCAGGGGCATTTAATGTGATGATAACAAATTAGTCTGTCTTCCATGCCTATGCTTAGTAATTTGTAAATATCTTTACTTATCATTTAAAGTGTACTTTTTATATTAGTACTGTACTAGTTACTACTGAACTATTATTGATTATCCATAATGTATCTCATTGCAGGGCTAAAGATTATTTATTTCTTCATTTCCATTGCTTTTTCCCTCTAAACATGACTAATCACCATTTTAATTCCATTTCTGTAAAACTGACTGCTGAAGGCATAACAGGGTAGGGCATTATACAATGTTTACCATCATTACTGGATTATTTACTCAGTCAATGTCTTCTGAGTTTGAAGAGACTTTTTAGTTATTTAAAGTTACTATGGAAATAAAGTGATATAAAAAGTTAAAAGAAAACTGGCTACATAAATATTGATGATTTCTCTTCCCTCCATGAAATAAATCAGAGTGATTTCTCTGTTACGTAAATGTATGTGCTGAAGTTTTAGTTAGAAGTAAAGTTTGATTGGCTTTTCTCTCTTTTACCAACAAATAAATATGTTTGCTATTATAATCTAAAAAACCCTGAGGCTATGGCTTTTGAAAAGCCAATGATAAAGTTCTATTGAATATTAAGCTTAAATTAATAATAAACTTTTTAAGATATAAATTTTCATATTAAGATTCTTCTTGGAAAGAATAAATTAAAAACCAAAATACTGGGGGCTCTCAAGATAGTCAGCAGCTTAGACAGGTTACTACTCTCAAAAAGAACCCAGGTTTGGTTCTCTGAACTCTCATGGTGCCCACAACCACCTCCACATACTCCAGCACACATGTAGCTCATACAAACTCATGCAGGTGCACATACATACATAAAAATAATAATTCAAAATAAAACCTGAAATGCTTACCAATATAAATAAGAATACCAGAAACTCTTATCTTTTCAAGCAATAGTACTAAGGCGGATGAAGTAAGAGTGCTGTTGTTGGTTTGCAACTTGACTACATCCACAATAGGCTAAAACTAAATCTCAAGTGGCTAGGGGCATCTTGCAGGGAAATTTTCTCAACTAAATCAATTGATTTGGAATAATCCAATGTTTTCCCCAGATTTTTTTGATGAGGGAAGATCAATCTTAAATGAGTTATACTTTTTGGTGGCAACATCTCAAAAGGACATTGAAGAAGGAAGTTCTTTCTTGCTTCACTGGTAGTAGAGGATGCTTCTTTGAGATTATGAGGTATGAAGATGACCAGCTCACACAGCCAGCCTTGTGGACTGAGCAACTGTAGGCTTTGATAATTTTCTGTTAGAAGACAACGATTGTTTGACTAGCTGGACCACAGCTTGCTTGTAAGCCACTTTAATAAATCTTCCTATATATAATATGTATTTATACAACATATAATATATGTATAAATATGTATAAAACCATCTATATGTAAATATAATGCATATTTATTTTATTAGTTTTGTTCTTCTAAAGATCCCTGACTAATACATGAAGAAAAAAAACAATACAGCAAAGGGTAATGTGAAACTGTAGTAGACTCCAAACATAATCTTTTGCAATTCTTTAGCCTTTAGATTTCACAAATCTGTATGCAAGCTTTGTCATGTGAAATAGCATGATGCGGTTGTGTAGATATTGAACACAAATACTTTCTCCATAAATGTTTTTAGCAGATTTATTTACATCCATTGCAAAACTTTTGAAGTTTTCAAAATGTGTCACATCAGTTGCTTCCTTCAGAAATACCCACGGTAACATGCCATAGAAAATCATTTTAATTCATTTGACTGTCAAAACTCAAACTCCCAAATAAAGTTTCTTTTTTAGGTTGTGACCTGTTAATCTATTTTTTTCTAGGCAAGTCAATATGATAATGGGAAAAAGGAAATCCTAATTTTTGAGTACACACAAATATTTTATTCAGAATGACTATCTGTAAACTTTTCTAAATTCAAAACTATTCTCTCAACCAAAGGAAAGCAGTCAAATAGCAAACTAACAGATGTGAGCTCTTTATCTGGTTTGGATTCTCTTCTGAGGTAAACATGACCAAAGGAATCCTGTGTAAGAAGTTAACACACTTTGAGCTTACACTCTCATTTCATAGGGAAGCCATGGGCAGGAATCTCAGAGTGGGAACTGAAGCAATAGCCATGGAGGAACAGTGATTACTGCCTTCTTTCTCTACCATTAGCAATTGTTCTCATACAACCCAGGCCCATCTAACTCGGGAGTCAATGGTCACACTAGGCTGGTTCCTCTGCCATCAATTAACAATAAAGAAACTGCCCTATTAGCACACCCCCAGACACTCTGATAAGGGTGATTTTTCAATTGAGTTTACCTTTTCCAATGAGCTCAGTTTGTTTCAAGTTGACCCAAACTAATCAACATGATCTTTAAATATGATGTGTGCATGTGTGTTAAACTCACTGGCAATCCGGGAAGTTGTAATTCAGGCATTACAAAATGCTATTTTCCTGACTTGTGCCCCATCAGCAGAACACAGTTTACCTTTGATATCTCATGGCTACTGAGCAAGCATCGTGCCCAACACCATCCTTACCTATTGTTGCTTTCTGAATCTTAGTGCGTAGGTCTTTCCTCAGATGAACCCTCTATTACTCCCCTCATCTTTCTGCCTCATATACAGGACATGACAAGTGATGAAATGCTTTCTGGCAGCAAAAGAAAATGCCAGCTACATAATACCAGCTGTAGTTTGCTCATAAATGTAAGCCAGAATCATTCCCCTAATGTAATATAAGTAAAATCACATTTTGTTCTACAGTATCATTTTTCCCCTTAAAAATATATTACCATTCCTTCAACCACAAATTTATAGCATTTGCAGTTTGGATTTCTATATTCCTTAGAAAAATAATTGTGTATCAGCTCATTTTAATGGAAAGTCTTATTTCCCCTCCAAGGAAGAAACTGAAGAAGCCTTTATGAATAAGTGTGAAATTCCCTTCACTAATTAAGTGACTTGCTAAAATTACAGTCGACACATGATCCTATTTGTTTTGGGAATATTCTTATTGTTCCATGTTTTCTCCATCCTTGATTATCCTTCATAATTTAACAGAGCATCTTTTAGTTAAAACAATTTTATTTTTTTCGGTGTTCATATTGTGGTATACTAAGATAGTTTACCTATCTAATTTCCTTTCTCCTGTTAACTCCCAGCAAGATAATTTTATTTAGTTTTGGATCTTAGCTGAAGGACATGCATTCCAGATCTAAAACAGCCATTCTCCCCAGAGGCTCCGTTCTGACTTTACTCACTGCTTTTAGCAGCTACTTCTGGCCATTGAGATCATATAGAATGAGAAAGTTATTTATTCTGTGAACTTCACATGGTATTCAAGATACAACAGCTGTGGCAAACACAAGCAAGAAGTTCACATGGTAACAGCTAGTGTAGAAGTTAGAAACGGTTAGATCTTTTATGGCCTTACTAGAGAGCAAAAAGTAGTATGATCAACTATATAAGCAAATATTTCTTTTTATATGACAAAAAATATTTTAGAGCAAATGGAGCATATAGTATTTTATAACTAACACAGTTACAAACTATATATAAAATCTCACTTGGTAAATACATTTACAAATGGTCTATGTATATGCACTACATATACACCAATGTAGCAATATTGTTCATTGATTAGAGATTTCAAATGAGAGGAATTAAATAACATATGATGAACGATACCTGAGCTGAAAAGTAGGGCCTAAGTCTCAAGATAACCTCAAGTTTTAAAATTATTTATTTTATTTCATGCACTGCTGTGGGTCAAAAGTATACCATCAGTCCTTATGAGTTAGTATTTTAAAGCAAGCTAACACTTAAAAATTTACAGTGTTAAGGCAATGTTGCCTTTTATCAAAATAAGTAATCACCCTTCTTATTGGTCACTATGGTCATTCTGGGTTCTTTGGTAGTGTTTGTAGAACTTTCTTCTGTCCTTGCTGTTCTTTAGGTCCAGGATACTTAATTCAAGCGGAGCAATTTCAAGGCATCATCTCTTGCTTGATTTAGTACTGAGTGGCTTTTATTATATTATAATACTACAATACTTATCTGACAACACTCTAATTTTCTTCTCATAAGATATATTAAAAATTTAAATACCAACAAGATTTAGTGAATGAAGTGGATGGGGTGTATCTGATGCTTCTGACTTGTGAACTTTCTCAATATCCAACCCTTCAGTCTCACACAGTAACTAAGCCCATTCTCAATGGGACTTCATGCAAGCTTTTGATCTTAACATCCAAGTGTAACTTAGTAGAATGCTGAGGGAAAATACCAGAGTTTAAAATCTTTCTGTTGCAAATGAGACAAAGGATACTAACAGAAAATGTTTGGTAGTAAGTTTGGGCCAAAGATAAGGTGGAGAATGAATGAGCCATAAGGAAGTAAAACTAAAAGATATCTGGGAAGAAAACTCAAAATGTTAGTCATAGAAACTTTGTGCATAAGAAGTAAAGCTCTTGTGTTTCTCGGCAGTGACTCTGGTAGAAGTTGACTAATTCATACCTTTGATTATTTGTATAGCCAGATTAAGGAAGTAAAGAAAGATGCTGCTTGGATGCTGTGGATAAATGCTTGGCATATTCCTTAAGAAAATGTGTCACTTCTATTTCTGTAACTAAAACCGGACACTCTTCCAAAATCTGAGATGGAAACGCCCTAATATGTTGGTTATAGCAAGGCACTGATTGCTAGTAGCTAGGGACCTTCAGCCATACACAGACCATTGACTCATTTTTATCTGTCCTTGAAAAAAATTACTTCTGAAATGGACATGTACATTATGAATAAATACATCACTATAAATCAAGATCAGTTTATTTGACAGGAGGTTAGTAGTGGACACTGGAGGATTAAGAGGTAAGAACTAGAATGTCATAGTGTATTATCTCATGTTAACAGAGCAATCATCCCATCTGTGAGAGCCTCACCCTGCAATCAGACCCTAAAGAAATCCCAGGAGAAACAAATATTGAGTGTGGAACAGTGGACATAGCACCAAATAAGCATTCTTCTAAATTTAAAAATTTAGGCTTCTAATAAGATATTCACTGAGTATATTTTTAATTTTGGAAAATTTTTGTCATAAGATGACTAAATTATTTTATTATTTATTTGTATATTTATTATATATTTGTATTGTATATTATTGGATTGTATATCAAAAATACTGTTTTTTCTATTTTCTTAATCACTCAGGAAATTCAGAACATTAGCATAAAATTGATTTGAGACAAAGTCTTTATCAATTAAGTAGCAAAATATCCAAGCCAAGTGGTCTGTGAAGAGAAGGTGGATCTCTCCTAGTGTTTGACAGTATTCACACATGAGACATCAAACAGAGCACATGTTTACTTCATTGGTTGGTGTAGACATCAAGAAAGAAATAACAGGAAGGCATTATGAAGCTATGATGATAAGTTTCCTTTTTCAAAAATAGTTTCTGCTTAATGCCTCTTAAAAGAGGAGAAAGAAGCTATTCATAGAAGAGTTGATAAATTCTGTTAATATCCTCAGCTACAAAATGGGTGACAGGCTTATGGGATCAATTCTGCTGAAACATGGGGCCTTTGTATTTAGATAATTGAAACTTGGATTTCTGTCATCTAGAGGACCATCTCTTTTCCTGGTGGCTAGCAGGATATATCTTATTGCAGAGTGTATCTGGTTTATACTAGCTGTGCTATAATTCACCAGTAGTATATTTTTCTCTAAATAATTTCTTCTTTATATTTTAAATATGAGAACACATCCAAGAGCCATTAAATTAATTGAGCATGCCTTATTTCATTATGTTTTCATAACTGAAATCATTTTGTTATATAATGATGTGGACTCCATTATTTTACTCATATTAATAGTCTCTTTAAAAAATGTCAAGACAGTATTCTTGTGGATTTTTTCCTTCAAAAATGTACAATATTATATTTTGTATAAGATATACAACTATAAGAAAAACAAAATACTTTTATCAGCTGCAGATCGTTAGAAGATTCAAAAGGAAAGAGAATAATTGCTACTTCAGAGAAAATGACAGAGATAAATATAAGTGGTTTATGAATTCTCCTCTTCCACAGAAATGGTATTTATCATTTCCTCCCCCAACTATTGTATAAATACAGTATTATTATTGAGTTTCAATTTTCATTGTTAGCATTGTACTCAAAGTTAGAGGTGTTTCTATAGTTACGTTTATTGGCTTTCATGGAGAAGAGTAGATGAATTCTTGGTGAATATTGATGTTGTACTAGGCGATGTCTATGCATTATTCAAATTTTCATTATTAGGACTTTTTAAGGATCACCACAAAGTTGGAAACTAGCTATCGTGTACCCAAATTTTTAAAAAATGTCCCAACATAGATAATTCCATCTGAGACTATGGTATTATGACAAAGCTGCTTTGAATCAGCTGTCTTTATTTAAAAAAAAAGAAAAAAGATGTTGCAAGAACTACAGCATATGGACAGAAAAAGACAAAAGAATATAACCCAAAATCATTCTACATTTTTCTAAACTGGAGAAATGTACAATCCTAAATCTAAAAGGGAAAAAATAAGCTACATTTCAAATCATAAATTCAATAAATCTCAAAGCTTAGTTCTTCAGATTTTCATGAAATATTTGGTAAGATGACTTACATGAGAGAAAAATGCCATTTCCTACAAACATATCTAATTCAGTAGGCATGAACATCCTTCTTTAGAGCCTTGGTTTACTGACTGTATTTCACTCTAAAGTTTAAATTAAAAAATAAAGAGACAAAAATATGCCAACTACTTTGGTCTTTGAAAATCCAATATAAGAACTGAAGCACATGGACAAATTCTGTTAAAACCTTCATTCAAAAACCAAAATATGGACATGTAAATAGATATTAAACTGTGGCTTCTTAAGCATATTTCGGTCTGTGTAAGCAAGTTATCATCCCTGAGTCAACCACAAACATGTTATTAAATCAGTGAGTCTTAAAAATAAAATAGATGGAGATTTAGAGAATCAGGGCTGAGTCTGACAATGTTCAGTTCTTTGTGCTAGCCATTAAGCAAGCTCAGTTCTGTAATTTGAAAAGGAAATATTTTATGTTTTACAAACCAGCTGCAGGTACCTCAGAGAGTACCATATGGTTGAACACAATAGATGGTCCACTTCAAATGGTTCCAGGCTGAAAAGTATTATTTCATACACTATTTGATTCAAATCAACTAAAAAGGAACCACAGCTTTGTTGTAAGCCCACTTCACAATTATAATTCAAAACCTCTTCTAATGTACAAACTTATATAACTTCATGGACTCTATCAGGTTGGATCAGTGCTAATGAAGAAATAGCAAATTTCAACTCATGATTTGAACTGCTGCAAGGCTGACTTCAAATACTGAGAAATGTATTCCAATAATTTATTTTGAAATGCAGAATGCTTCTTCCTATGGGAATAATGTTCTTGGCCGTTGGGCTTTGTAATGAATCAGGCACCTGAAGTGCATTATTCATGGAATGTTAAAAGTACAATATTGTTCATGAAAATGCTTCTAGGAGGCTTGAGGTAGGAGGGGAGGATAAAGGGGTTATTGCTAAGATTCCAAGGCAACAAAACAGATTCTAAAGCCTCCAACCCCCTTTCATAGCAGAATGAACCAGTACCAACTCCAAAACCTTGCTCAGAATTCTTTCTACTGCAACAGAAAATTCCAAAATGAGGATGAGGTGAGAAGTATGTGTGGGAAGGGCAGCCTATTTGCTAGATTTGCCCTGGATGACTCTAGAACAATGGACATTCTTACTTTCTTATAGCCCTGAACTGCTTCATGACATTTTATTAAACAGGGATTTGTTCTCGGTGTTTTTCTTTTTTTAAATCTTCTTGACTCAGTTTATAGTTCTTCAAGTAGTTTTCTTTCACTATAAAGTAAGCCCCAAACTTTGTCCACTCTCTGCCTCATAAGCAAACATAAATTAGTTTGTGCTACCTTTGACATTCTTTAAAATCTGCTGCTATTCATAAAATTGCAGAAATAATCTGCGCTATCTTTTGTTATTTATTTTTTTTGGCTAGCACCAGCCTTTTAATCTTACTCACCCTACTCTCCATCCTTAAATACATACACATCCTGGAGGAAAGACGGCAAGTGTGGTCAGAGAGAAAGACGGAATCCCAGAGCTCCTAAGAAGTACAGGGCAGGCTAATTTTTATGATTCTAGAACAAGTGATTCACAGTACCATTTCAAGGATGCTTTTTGTGCATATTTGAGCAGGTGCCTGTGAGTTAAGGACGCGGAAGTAGGGAATCAATGAAAAGTAAGACATTCGTCACAGGAGAGCAAAGAGAGTGAAGCAGAACGGAGGCAGAGGAAGACAGGGGCGATCTCACCATAAGCACTCATTTGGGTTCTGTTCTAACACTGATAATAAGACACCAGTCTGATAGATGAGAAGCACAAAGTGGGCTGCAAAGACTGAACCTAAACCAAGTCGGAGACTGTGGCTGAAAAGCAGTGGAAAAGGACCTCAAGTCCCGAGGCTGGAACAGAAAGCTCCCTCTGCTGCTAAATGGCTGATAAAGCTGTGCCCTCTGTGGCTATGAGCGGAAGGGTATAAGGCCTCAAGTGGTCAAAGGCTCTGAAGGTGAGCTGTATTGTGCTGAATAACTTTTGAATTAGAAAATTATATCCTCCAATTACTGCAATAGGAGCTTTTAGGGCAGTTGCCAGGGAAGTGCATTCAACGCTCCATACTCAAGAACTATCAGAATTGTCTGAAACATTACCTGGAGACATCTGTTTCTATTGCTGTGAAGAGAGACGATGACCATGACAACTCTTATAAAGAAAATATTTAATTGGGGCTGGCTTACAGTTTCAGATGTTCAGTCCATTATCATCATGGCAGAAAACATTGTGACATGCAGGCAGACATGTTGCTGGAGAAGGAGCTGAGAATTCTACATCTTGATCCTCAGGCAACAGAAAATGAACTGAGACACACTTCCTCCAATGATGCCATACCTACTCCAGCAAGGCCACACCTTCTAATACTACCACACTGACTATGAGCCTTTGGGAACCAATTACAGTCAAACAACTGCAACATCTGCAAGCATACTGCCCTTAGCAATTCAGTCGATAAAATAAAGAAAATAATAATTACACAATTAATAAACTATAGTCTTATTACTTTCATTTTTAGTTTATGTGTACAAGCATATGTTTGAACTAATAAAGGAATAGTTGGTGCTTACCATCTTAATCTATTTTGAAATATTCTGTTTTTTGCCTGCAATGAAAGCCACAGAATTATTAAGTAAATTTTTTTTACTTTTTTCCTTAAATTTATTAAAGTTTTTATCATATTAATCTTTCATTTGCTTGGTTAGTTACCCCAAGATTTTATAATTTTTGAGGCTGTTGAGAAAGGTGTTGTTTCCCTGTTTTCTTTCTCAGTCCATTTGTAGGAATTTTCTAGGGTCACTTGTGTATATTGCAGTATTTTCTGAAAATAAAGATACTTTGATTTTTTTCCTATCCAGTTCATTTCCACTAGGTCTCTTTTGGTTGACTTATTGCTCTAGTTAAGCATTTACATCGAGTAGGTATGCAGAAACTGGACCACTTAGTCTTGTTCCTGATTTTAGTAGTAGAAAAAAGCTCTTGAGTGTCTCTCCATTTAAGTTAATATTGGCTAAGGGTTTGCTGTAAACTATCTTTATTTAACATTGAAGGTTGAGGTATGTCCTTTGTATTTACAATCTTTCAAGAATCATGAATGGTGTCTTGCCTTCTCTTGAGCTTTTTAAATTTCTGTTTGTTTTGTTCAAATTTAATGTGATAGTTTTTGTTTTTTTAAATTTAACTTTATTATTTATTAGAAGCCTGTTTGCTTTCTAATAAGAGACAGGAAGTGAGTTGATCTTGATGGGAAGGGAGCTCTAAAGAGAAACAGGATATAGTCTGTGAGAAAAAATTATTTTTTTTTTTTAAAAAAGAGACAACCTAGACATTTAAGAAGATGAACAAGTCTCTAGACCGTGGACACAGGTTGGCTGGCCCCTGGAAGCTCTTGGGGAACATATAAAAGATAGTGTTATCCTTTTATATATGGCAGCTTCTACTACAGCTAACATACTATAGTAGAAGTAAGAATGGATTCTAGCAAGCCCACACCCATTTCATGAGAGAAAGATCCCTGACTACTCCATAGACAAGCTAACTACAAGGCAACCATAGAAGAATTCATGTCGTGATAGAGTTAGCATTCTGTCATGGTAAAGTTGTTCATGAAACTGTGAGAACAAAGAGAGCTGAGCATAATTGACACTCCTTAAACACCAGTGAGATCAAAGGCTAGTAATACTGGCCACATGACTGGCAGACAGATCAAAACTGAAGTTATAGATGGACAGGGAAGAGTTGTAGCCACTCCACACTGGTTGTACAGTGAGGTGGAGACCAAGAATAGAGAATATTCATCTCTCTAGTTGGACCAGAGGATGTGCATAGAGCAGGTGCTCCCTCTGTTGGCTTGAGGACATGCACAGAGCATGTGCAGAATTCGTTGGCTAGAGGATATACATGCATAGAGCATGTGCACCCTCCATAGGCTAGGCCCATCATACCCAGAGAATTAATCAGTCTCAACAGCAATTTCCTGAGCTTTTGTCCAGTTCCTCATGGACCTATACAATCTCTACACAAAGGAGGCTCAACCATTCCTTCCTCTCTTGGAAACATCGCCCACCCAATGGTGGTTTCCTGACATTTTTCTCCAGTTTTCCACATTTTGGGGATAATTCTTAATGAAGCCTGATTCTGCTTTGCTTACTCCATTGAAAGTCCATGACTTTTCTTTTCTCTAGTGTGAGACAATGTACATGAAGGCATTGATGTATGTGAGTGTCTAGCATCTTAGGTCCTTGAGGCAAACACAGCTGGGTCTCAAAAAGTTCTAACAGTCTTGAAAACTGTGTATCATTACATAGCCTGTGGTCCTGATGGGTACTATATAAAATTCTAGAAATAAATAGCTAAGCTTGAAAGGTTTTCATCTAAACTCTAAAGTCCATGTATGCTATCATAGTATCGAAACCTTAAAGAACATAATTCCCTTCATTGCCGTAGCCTGTTTACCTCACATTTCCACTAATGGAATTGGTAAATGTACTGATTTATTACTTTTTTATTTTGTAAGTGTAAGAATACATGTAACATTTCCTGTTTCCTTTATGGCAGCATGTGTTACTTAATGTAATACAAATCTGTGTTCCTAAGTCAGGGTCACTCACAATTAGGTGCAGATTACACTGTTTAATCAATATTTTATGTTAGAGTTATTATCTTCCATGGGAGATAGAGATGGATTTGATTTTGATTAGAAAAGAATCAACATTTTTGCCAAAATTTCAAGTGGAGTTACAGAGAAAATGAGGAAGGCTTTGGGTCACACTCTGAAGTTGAAACAAGTGATGTTCATTTGTATGGGTGTGGCACCCTGACCAGTCACAGGACATGTTCCTTGTGTTTTGTTTATTTGCTTGTGTGTCAGCACACTATGAATTTGGGAACATTACAAGAGAACAGATTCAGATAAGCTAAATTACTGAGCATAGCTAAGTGCTTAATTACATACTTAGTAGAAGGCAGTAGAATTGAGTGTGTGAGCTAATGAGTGGCATGCTCCTGGAATGAATATTCTCTTCATGGCATTTATATGCCCCTTAAAGTCACACAGTGAGGGAACAAATACATAGGTCAAAAATTGTTCTTAGGAATATGGTTCTCCAAAATTTGTTTTAAGAAGTTGCTTTTAATTAGGATGCCTGAATTATTCATATACAACACCATGGGACAACTTGTTTGTAAACATTACCAGCACAAGTCCTTGATTAAATTGCAAAAGCTTAGAATACTGATGTGGATCCTATCACTGATTACTTTCACAAGTAATTCTCAGAAAGCATTGAGGAAGCTCAATAAATCATTTCCTCAACCCTGCTCATTTTTATTCTTCTAAGCAACCATTACCTGATCAAGACACTAAGAGTTGGAGATAACAATCTTTTGCCTTATGAACATGATATAAATCACCAAGGGCTGCTATCAATCTATCCCATGCTCTCAGTATATGATGTTTCAACTTACCTGTGAACATTTTATTCAGTTCATATCTTTGCTTGAGTATCACTGCCCATGAACTCTCTGAATTCCTGCCCCATCATTCTTTGTAACACCCTTCCAACATGACTATATGTTTTATCTACCTTCATCTGTTCTGCAATAGTGAAGATAGTGTGAAGTTTTAATTTTCTATGTGATATTTTCTATTTGGATAATATAAAAAATCAAGCTATGGATAGCAAATATACATTGACTATTATATAACACTTATAGTAAAAATTAAAATCCAGTAAGCTGAACTTTAAATTTTCAAGTACTTTAGTTTCAAACAAACTTTAAAAATTTTGCTTTAATTATAAACTGGTTTACTATTAACAGAAGAAGTTAAGTATGTGTTTTAATTCAGGAAACCAGGTTCAGTCATCATTTTGTTTTATAAAGATCCATTTAATGAAGACATAATTTTCACCTCAAGGTGCCACCAATTAGCAACTGAAATTGAAACATGAAAGGTTAACATAAATTATAATATTTACTAATTGCCCTTCATAGAGCCTATTTAACATTACATGTAGAAAAATTAGTATTTTGAGACATAATGAGATGTATTATAGTTTTAAGGCATTACTGGTCTAGTTTGTACTTTCATCCATCTAATTTGGAATTGAACAAGCACCTATCGACTGCTTCCTAAATTTCAGACTTCTCTCTCATTCAACTCGGTGACAGCATAGATTGAAACAAGAAAGTGTGAGATAATTATAGAAAGCAGCAGAGCACTGGAGCAAACCAATGATGGTGAGCATATGTGAAGAAGGAGACGTTGGCTGATCCTGCTCATCTTTTCCAAGAGCCAACCATTAATTTCATTGATTCTTTGCATTCTCATTTTCCATTTCTACTCTATTTATGACAGCCCTGGCTTTGATTATCTCTTCATTTCTATGTCTTCTTGTTTGGGGTGTTGATTGTTTTTGTTTTCTAAGGCCTGCAGGTGCATCATTGTTTTGTGGAGGAAAGATGAAGGCATCAAACTAAATATAGCATTGTATCCCTCAAGTGAAATCTATTTGAATATGTTAAATAAGAATACAAACTTTGGCAAAGTGAATCATCATGAAGAAAATAGAATGAGTAGTAGAAATACTTAACTGTGCATGCTGATTTATATGCTTCAAAACCATATTTTTAAAACAAAGATGCTTAACCTAATTTGAATCAGATAAGACTAGCAGACATATTTTTATTTCTAAAAGGAAGAAGACCAAATTTTAATTTAACTTAATTTATTAGCTATCAATTTAGTTTTTAAAAAGTTTTGAAATCTAAAAATATAAAATGGTGCTCTTTTTTTTTAAAAAAAAGTATTTATTATTAGTAAAAAAGGTAAACAGCAAAAGACTTTATTCAAAATGAAATTTCTTGTATTTTTGGTTGTGAGCCTAGCCTTTAATGGCTGAGCTTTCTCTCCAGCCCCAAAACAAAATTTCTATGCAGAATATCAGCCAAAGAAGTAAACGTCTGAGCAGGAATGCAGGTGCCAATCATTGGGATTCAGCCAGAAGAACTCACTGACTTCTCTGAAATCTAGAGTGAGTACAATAATTCCAGCATTCTGAAGACTTCCTAGGAGCAACAGAACACTGCTATGGAGACTGTTAGCTTACCAAAACAAACTATTTTTCTGGGGTAAGGAAGAGAAGACATAGATTGTTCTCTCTCTCTCTCTCTCTCTCTCTCTCTCTCTCTCTCTCTCTCTCTCTCTCTCTCTCTCTCATACACACACACACACACACACACACACACACACACACAATTCTAAGTAAGTTGTTATATTGAAAATACAAAAATTCAAGATAATTTGAGGTATACCTTCAGGCTTGGAAAATCTAGCTAAAAGACATTCTTGGGTGTGTGCCATCTGCGCGTGGTACTTTTGCTAGCTCTAAGGACCTGTCTCTCGGCTAGACAAACAGTGGTGAACACTGTATGTATAGGAAGCATTCTCAATAGGCTAACATGCTTCAAAATACAACTTTACTTAACCCAAAAATGCTATTTAGTCTTATATATCCTAAAAGTTTTATGCCATTTGTTCATGTGAGTAATAATCATCTTTCTATAAACCCAGTCAATGACTTTTACATTTTGTGAATTCTCCTTGATAATAATTTTCATTCTTCTTAAGAATACTCTGGAGTATACATTGTATGTTTTACACACACATCTTTTATGTTTTACACACATAGACACACACATATGTAATAGGGTGGATTCAGATACAAAAGTGTCATAAATATATATACTCCACACTCAAAAAATACTATTTTGGAGGGCACTATTTTAGTTTCTTGCTGATTACATCCTTGTTCATACCTCCCTTAACGAATGTATTGCTATCACAATGGTATAAAAGCCCAAAGGATTGATTTTCTAATGCATTGAGCTTTCATAAGACATGAAAGCTGAGGGTACTGGGGAAGAGTCCTCGTTCCTTCTTTCTTCCTTTCTTTGTTATATTTTTCCTCCCTTCATCACCCTCCTCTCTTTTTTCCCCTGCCTTCCTCAGTTCCTCCATTTCATTTTTTTCATTTTTTCTTTCTTCTTTTCTGCCTTAGCATACACACTATTATAATTAGTAAGAATTTACTTTTTAGTGTAACGTAATAATAATTATAATTAAGTCTTATATTGATGTAATTTTCTGCATAGACTGAAGGTATAGAAAAATAACTTCATTTTTTCTCATTCACAAAAGCTAGTATTTATTCATAAAATTTTCCATTTGACAGAAATGACAAATGCCCTAGCTTTGCCATTTCTCTCCACATTTCAATAAATCTTTTAGCTAATTCTGCTTTGAAACCTACATAATTTGTATTTCTTATTGATTTAGAAAAATACACTACCATTGGGCATATACCCTAAAGATGCACATTTGCACCACAAAAGCATTAGCTCAACTATGTTCAAAGCAGCATTATTCATGATAGCAAGAACCTGGAAACAACCTAGATGCCCCTCAACTGAAGAATGGATTAACAAACTGTGATACATCTATACAATGTAGTACTACTCAGCAGTAAGAAAAAATGATATCCTAACATTTGCAGGCAAATGGATGGATTTGGAAAATATCCTCCAGAGCAAGGCATTACAAACTCAGAAAGATAAGCAGGGGATGTACTCACTCATTAGTGGACTTTAAACAAAAAAAGTTAAGCATGTCCAAGCTGCAAACCACAACCACTGAACAGCTTGGGATCTGAAACACGTTGGACTGGCACCTTGGATCCCACTCCCTCCAGAGGAACACCAGACCCAGCCTTGATGTTGGGATGAGGAAAGTGGATCTGCCTGGAGTAGATGCTGACCTAAGCCACCTTGGAACATTGGGACCTCCTGCCCTTGATGGGGAGGAGATGAGTAGATGTGGAGAAGAGAGAATGACTGGGAAGGGTGGAAGGGGGAAGGGGAAAGGGAGTTTGAACATGGGGGATACATGGATTAAAAATGAGACTTTACTCATAATAAATAATAAACATACATAATCACATAAACTCAAAAAGAGACTTTCAAAATCTAAAGTAGATAGTAATCAGGTTCAAATATAATCAGGATATTGAGACATATAAAGTATATTTAAGAGTGAAACTAAGGTAACATTCATTATTTATTACTAACATTGATTTAAAATTTGAGATAATTCCCCCTATTATAAAGAAAAACCCAGTTAATTCTACATTCTTTGAAAACATTAACTTATTTTTTGCACTGTAAGTATATTTGTGAAGCTGGGGATATAACTTAGCCATAAGGCAAAAGGCTCTGGGTCTCAGTCCTAGTGTTGCAAAATAAATAGTTAAACAAAGATATTTATAAAGAATATGTTCTGATAGGATGGTTTTAGATATAAAAGTGTCATGAAAAATCATACTTTTGGGCTTTATGTGAATGAAATAATGCTAAATTATTTAATAAAAATAAAACTGGCGATATACCAAGACAGTGTAATCAACAATAATGCAAAATACTCACAGGAAGAATTGCCAATCAGAACCTGAGTGGCTGGTCTATCCTTACTTAATGACCAAATACCATATTGTCAAGTGTGACTGACAAATTAAGAATGAGTTAAACTACCCCTCAAATGTATAAACCTTCATACTGCTGTGACATTTTACCAGTACTGTCTCATTTCAGCTCAAAACCCCATGGATAAGCAAGGCAAGCAGAGGCCTTCCGTCCTATCCAAGCCAGAGCTAAAGCATAGCAATTGTCTTTAGATTTCTCACACAGTGGGTTGGAATATTCATGAGTAGTTTTGTTGAGTTTCCTTCCACATCTCTATGATATCAGAATTATGATCCTATCTTGTGATGACTGGTGGAATAATGTATGCCATGCAAATGTGTGTTAGGTATTGGCCAAAGCACTCCATCTATGTACACAATTCTAGCTTCCTCCTTCTCTTATAAAGCCATTAAGTGTACCTTAGGCTCAACTACTGATATCTCAATCATCCCTCCCCATTCCCACACACCTACAGGCGAATACTGTAGCCAAGGCTAGCCTAAAACTTACTATACAAACTCTTGGCCTCCTGCCTCAGTCACTCAAGTGTTGAGATTACAGGAACGCATCAAAATCAGCTTAAATCTCCTGTCCCCACAACACTATTGAATCTGTGAAAGATTGCCAACATGTCTGTATTTTGAGAGACTTTCCCTTTAGGAATCTATGATGTGCAAAACAAACAAACTAACTCCAATTGCAGTAAAAAGGGAGGTAGTAGTGTAATGGCTGAGCAAAGGTGCAGGATAAAACTATGGTCAATGGCTAAGGGCCAGAACTGCCAGGGAAAGGGTTTAATAACCATGATTCTCAGCAAAGTGCAATTGTAAAAAGCCAATTTTAACAAATTGTACAATTTCTGACCATCAAATATAAAAGGTATGCTGTTAATCTCATGTCTTGTCCTATTTTTAGATGAGGTGCCTGCCTTTCACTCATGTCAGTTTTCACTGTCAAGTAACGATGAAACTTTCTATAGTGCAAGATGAAAGTTTCCATTTTGACACTGTGTTTTTGACATTTGGTCAGAACTAAAAGTCTAGCCAACCATGATGGTTTTTGACAGAATGACAGAAACACACAAAGCAGCTTCTTCCCTCTCCCTTTACACAATAACCAAAAAAACCTTCTCCAAAGTGTGCTCATGCCTTCAGGTAGTTAAGAGGAAGAAACAAAATCATTCCTTTGAGAACTTACTAGTTAATCAAATGTGAGAAAAAATTTGAAAGTTTATTTTATTTCAAACGATTTAAAATCAACTAAAAGTCTGGTTTTTGTTTTTAAATCACGTTACTAATAATATAAAAAAGTGACAAAGCATTAATAGAATCAAATATCACAGTAATTCTAATTTTTCAGATGACTTTACGTACATACATACACACACACAATATGTGAATAAAGTAAGGAAAACAGCAATATTTTATTTTGTTTTGAAAGTCTCTTTTAATTTGGAAAAATAAAAGGTCCTGGGTTTTTGTTAGGTGGGCTAAATCACTTGGAAAATCATTGTCAGCTCAAGGGGCAAAACTTCATGTAGGATATGTAGTGTTTGTGTGTATGTGTGTGTATGTGTGTGTGTCTGTGTGTGTAATTTTTATTAAACATACAGTATTTCTGAAGGCTTTTTAAATATATCCTTAATGTTACTTATATCTCCCTTCCTTCCTCATTCCTCCAATTAAAACTTCCAGCTACCCTCTAAATACTGATTCTTATACCACAGAGATATGGAGCATCTTCCCTCATCAGAGAAGCTTTTATTTGCAGCAAATGGAGAACATAAAAAGAAAACCACAACCTATCAACGTAGAGAGAACAATGGATCAGAAGATATGTAGGCCTAATGGATACATATACAATACAAATTCTACATCTAAGATTCAGGGAACCTTGTGTAAGAGTCTAGTGGAAAGACTGTAAAGCCAAAGAACCAGTAAGTCTGCAGTGAGACTGAAGGTCTTAGGAATAAGAGGGAGGCTATACTTACCATATGTAGTTGTTTGATAACTGAATGATGCTTAGACAAGACCCAGACAATGACTATAGGAACAGATGTGCTAACAGGAAAAGGAGAAGTCTCTCAGACCGAGCCCAGAGAAAGATGTACAGGCAACTACGGACTGCTAAGAAATCAAGACTCTGTTTCTACAGGGATAAGACACTCATTGAATACCAAGAGATCAGTAGTGTGTGTGTGTGTGAGAGAGAGAGAGAGAGAGAGAGAGAGAGAGAGAGAGAGAGAGAGAGAGAGAGAGAGAGAGAGATTTGAGAGGAGGTGCAGGGGGCACGGGAGAACTTAGAGGAAGTTAAGGGAACAGGAAGTGCTACAGTTATATCTTAATTAAAATAAAAACACTATTAAGATAAAGAGAAAAGAAAAAAACACATTCCACACATTGATTTGGCTGATGTTTCTTTTAAGGCTGTTTTAGTCTCCACATAAACCCTCCTTACCTCTTTATCTTAGTGTCTGTCATTGTTTTTAAACTAGGACACTTCCCCCTTGGTTCTGTCTAGACCTTTGGGACCATCGCGTAAGAAGCCATGTACCACCATTTTCCACTCCTAATAGACAAGTCTAAAGGCTTGAGTTGGTTCAGGGGTCAATTTTGGCAAAGTTATTGTCTAAATGGCACTTCTTTCTCCCCTCAGAGACATGCAAAGATAGCATTGTTAGTAGCAAACTCTGAAGATCATGGTCTGGACTTGTTAATTTGAAGATCTGAGTGACAATCTATTTTGCTCTTGCTTCTTCAATATCTGGAGTATGTGTATAAAGAAAAGTTACTCTCACAAACTATCTGGTATTCATTTTTACAGAAGATACAAGGGGGATGGATTCCTCTACTCTTTTGGTCCCCATAATAATTTGCCAGATTTCAAGGTATTGAGTTAATTTAGTAGCATCCTTTATGGTTGCTAGGCATGTCTCTTTTATTTCCTTTTAATTCATTTATATTTGGTCACATTAAACATCTGGGCTATAGCATATTTAGTGTCCTTTAATCTACTGTCTTATTTTTATTGGTTTAGCATTTGAGGACCTGTGGAAGCCTGTATTAATTGGTTGTTGAATCTTTGCCTGTATAGTTAATATTTAGCAGTTTCCTTGCTTTTTGATAATCTTTATTCTGCTATTTGGAAAACAATATATTTGTATTATCTCCCTCAATTTTTGACAAGAGCTACTCCTGATTTTTTTTTTCACCAAGAATATCATCTTCATTTTAATACGTTCACTTTACTTCATATATATGGAGAATCAGTGAACACTTGGGTTGTTTTGAGTTTTTCTCCCGAAAGAATTTCTGTGATAACTGCTTGTCAGTATAGTTTTAAAGAAAACTCCTTATTGTTTTGGTTTTTTTGTTTATTTTAACTGTGGCATTGTAATTCATGCTAGAAAGGAATAAATATAATTTATATAAACTAGAGATGGAAAATGCAGTTAAGATTTTAAAGTTATAATTTATTTACTTCTCTTACAGATGATTTTAGAGATATATTATATTTCATTGTCTAAGGTTTCTTTTCACTTAAAAATGAGGTCCCACAGTGGGTTAGCCAGCTGAGGCAGTGCTGGAGAGCTCACTCAGGTAGTGAGGATGGGGGAGAGCTGACAGGCTGACCAACTCAGCTACCATCAAGGCCTAGAACCAGCCACTAAATCTACCAACTGTTGGAACATGTAGGAGGATGAACCTACAGATCCAAAGCTGCAGGATCTCCATGACACAGGACAACAAAAGGATATCCAGGAGGAGCCCCAGTGAGAGCCTATTGTCTGTGGTGTACCAGAAACCAGAGGCCTGGAACTAGACCCATCATTAGTGGCATTGAACACTTACTAGCAAGTGAAGATGAATGAACTGTGTGTCTCAAGGGCCAACTGCAGTTTCCACGATAAGATTCGTAAACTATTTATTTATTTCCTTACTTACTTTATTTTTTAAGGGGCAGATGCTGCAAGAGCAGAGGAAGAACAAAAAGGGACAGAATAAATGGAATTGGAGTGCATTATGTGAAAATCCACAAACAATCAATGAAAGTAAAATAAAATAAAAATATGCAGGTTATTTTTTCCTAAAAAGTGATTATAGACTCAGCGATGATCACACAAGACGGTGGTTTAAAAAAAAAAGTCACAGACTCAATGTGACTCAACACAACTGAGACAGCAGTCTCCAGAAATGGCTGGGGAGTTAACTATTAAAAAACAGAGATAGTGATAGTAGTTTGTAATATACATATGTATATATATACATAAGTATGTATATTTACACACATGCATATACATATATGTGCACATATAATGTTTATATTTATGCAATGGAGCACTCAGAAAAGCACAGATGAATTTCAAAACACTTTGTATTTAGTGAATGAAGATATTTTCAAGGGCCACTTACTGCATAATAGATCTACAAGTGCAATCTACATTGATGGGAAGTAGATCCATGCTTTCCTGGGGGTGTCTGTCTATAAAGGAAACAAAAACTTGTGGATGTGATAAAAATATCTTACACCTTCCTGATTCTACCAGTTATATGTATATTCATTGAAATATATGTTGAGGGAGCTGTAGAGATGGCTCAGCGGGTAGAAGCAATCGCTGCTCTTGCAGAGGACTCGGGTTCTAGTCCTAGTAACCACACAGTAGTTCACAACTGCCTGTAACTCTAGCTCCAGGAGACGGGACAATTTCTGGCCTCTGCGGGCTCCTGCACACAACACATACAAATAAAAATAATAAATCTTTAAAAATACGTGCTTACCATAGGCATGCTTCATTATTTTCTAGTTATATTCAGTAGTTAACTTAAAAGCTTGCATTTATATTCATTATCTCACAGCAGTTTTATAAATTGAATCACATAGGCTGTAATCTTTTGAGATTGGATTTCTCCAGCAACCATGGCGTACTGAAGTGAAGTTGTCGAGTGCTGGGAAACACACGCACGGTTGCTGGGTATTTACTGCACTGGAGAAGGAAAGGGCCTGAGTATGATAGTGAAAGCACAGCACATGCTTGACAGAATGCAATAGCTCTCTTCTTCACTGTGGTATTTCAGTGAATCTAGACATGTGACAAATGTATAGCATTCTTTGTACCACTGTCAAATTGCTGACTTTGATACTAAATTAAAATGTCATAAATATAATTATTAGGGCAAATGGATATATACTCATATATTCAGGATTTCTCAGTGTTGTTTCTTTTTAAATTCCTATATATTTCTAATTATTTTTAAATGTTTAAAAAATGAATATACTTAATTTGCTAGGGTACAGTATTATGGCTTAAATTATTTACTCTTCCCCAAATTCATATACTGAGTTTCTAATCAGCAGCATGTCTGATTGTGACTGTATTTACAGATTAGGATTTGAAAGAAGTAGTTAATGTTAAATGAGGTCATTGGGGTAGTTTATAATGCAGTGTGATTTGTCTCCTATAACGAGATCCCTATGAGAAGAAAACCATGTAATATCCAAAGGCAACTGAAGATGCCTCTGATGAAACTAACTACTGGAAATTTTATCATAGACACTAAACTGAACTATAAGAAAATAAATGTGTGTTGTTTAAGCCATGCATTCGCTCTCTTGCAGCCCTCACAATGTAAGTATATAAGTAACAACATGGATACCTTGGACCTCAGAGATCCTACAGACATGCTAAGGATGTGGTTTCCAGTTACCTTTAAAAGGAAACTAAATCTTAGTGACTTTACAAAGCTTGCTCAAATTTACAAAAGCAGCAGGATTTAAAAATCAGACCCTGCCCTACGCATTTTTCTGTTCTCAGGGCTGATAAGAAAGCCTTTGAGTTAGGATTGATTTTATGGGTTTGTGGGAAAACAGAAATGCACCACATAATCCTCATCATTAAAACTTCAAATCAAATACTTTCTAAAAGTTAAATACTTTGCAGAAGAAGTGTGTTGTTTCACTGCAGGGACATTTAGCAGATTCAGCATGTTTCATAAGAGTCAATTACACATTCCATGAAATGGCAGCTGAAGGTTTTCTATTTAGATTCTAGGGGGGAAAAGCCATCCAATTTTTTTTTAATTGAATAAGATCAAAGTTGGAGTCTTACAAAATGCTTGCTATACAATAAATAAGAGGAAGAATAAGGGTGTATTTTTAGCATTTGTGAACAGTAATAAAGTCATCTCATGGAGGTTCAATGTTCATTGAGTATTAAGTTTTCTTATAATATAGTTACTACAGTAGCCAGCAAGTTGTGTTATTGATTGTCCTATTATTATTATTATTATTATAGGCCAATCAATAGTTATTTAATATCTTCATACTATATCAGTCAAACCATTGAAACATAAAAGATATCTAATTCACTGCAAATAAAATAAATTATGTTGTAATATGACTTCTATGTAATTTATGGTTCATTAAAATTTAGGAAAAGCAAGAATGAGATAAATACCATATCTGTCTTACCTAGGGTGACTATCACTGTGGTGAAAAATCATGACCAAAGCAACTCAGGAAGAAAACAATTTATTCGGCTTACACTTGCACTCTGTAGTCCATCCTTGAGGGAAGCCAGGACAAGAACTCTTAACAGGATGAGAACCTGGAGACAGGAGCTGATGCAGAGACCATGGAGATATGCTGATTACAGGCTTGCTCCCCAAGGCTTGCTCAGCCTGCTTTCTTATAAAACCCAGGGCTACCTCCACTGGGGTGGCCTCACCCACAGTGAGCTGGGCCCTCCCACATCCAATCACTGATTAAGAAAATACCCTACAGGCTTGCCTACAGCCCAATCTGAGGGAGAAATTTTCTCAACGGGCATTCTTTCCACTCAGGTGACTCTATTCTGTGTTAAGTTGATATAAAATTACCCAGCCCAATATCTATACACAGAAGGAATTCTAATATTCGCAATAATACCAAAACCCATAAAATATAATAAAGCATATTTCTGTCAATAAAAGTAAAGGCAATAAACCACATTACAAATTACCCTGAAAAAATGAAAATAAGAAAATATTCAAAATATACATTATACTGGCAAGCTTATTTAAAAATAAGCAGATCTTTGAAAAAATCATGCATATAAAATTCTACATGGGGCATTTGAATAGAAATAAGTTTTTAAAATTATATTATATAGTATTACTAGTTAAGTTCAAATCACTCATAGTCCTTGATTCTAAGGCTCACTAATAAATTGCTTAACTCAATTATTTTCCACATTTTAGGCAGCCTTGTTAGTCTACTGAGTAGGATGGTGACTGCTACAGAAGGAAGCCCCAGAAGCAGAAATGTCTAACTCAGTTCTCTAGTGATCTGAACAACTGAAATGAAGTCTGTGAGTGTGATGGTCTGTTAGTGCTACTACTCAAGCATCAGTCAGACACTGTCAAGGGGGAGCCTGCCTGTGAGCCTGCTATGCCCTTTATTCTGGTGGAGAAGAGGGGCGTATGTGTCTTTTTAATACAATTTAATAAATTTAGCATAATAAACTAGCTTAGGCTTACTCTTTCAACATTGGTGAAAGTAGCAAAATATCAGAGGGGCAGAGGGGGAAACACAGATGAGGTAAAGTCTTGGAAAACACATTAAATATTAAACTATTTTTCATTGCTTATATGTCAAAAACATTAGGTAAAGAAATAATACCACAGGTATGGGGGGGGGCATTTCCCACAAAAATGCTAGATTCCACCAGTTAAATGTATCTGCTTGGACAGTATTTGTCTTTTTCTGACTTTACTGAAAGCATTTCCATTAAAGGACATTTAGTTGTGCATTTTTCCTTTGCAATTGGTTCATTAAATACTGAGTGTGATTAAGTGGGGCTAAGAATGTAGCTCAGTCAGGGGAACAGCTTTGAAACACATGAGTTGATACTGATCTTCATGAAAACAAACAAGATTTAAAAAACTATTTGAAATTCAGTGATTTTCTAAAAATAGCTGCTTTAATTTTATGTCATAATATAACCATGGGTTTTGTTTATTTTATCTGAAAATAAATCACTAAGTTTGTGAACTATCCAGAGAATTACCCAGAAACTTATGCTTTCTAATTAGTATTGTCAAGAAATTTAGATTACCAAAGCAAAAGGCACATTTTGCAAAATACAGTTTTATGAAAAATAGAAATTTATTTTCCTATCATTCTCTACAGGCAAACATTGCTAATTTATAGAAGACTGTGCTTTTAAATTTTATAAAAGAAACTTTTGCAGCCTCTGGGACATTCTTGAGTCATATTTACAGTGAGAAGATGAAGAAGAAAAATGAATGGTGAGGAACGTCTGCTGATAAATGTCTACAGCTTCAATCTTAGTGCCTGAAGGCAGACCTCTCTATGACTGGCCTCTACAAAACAGTAACACTTCACTTAAGATCACTTCCACTTCTGGAATTATGTGAAGACAGAGAAAATTTTTGGAAGATTCAAAATGTGAACAAAACAAAACTGAAGAATTAAATTCATTTCAATAAACATCAAATGCTTATGTAGCATGTCCAATTCTACCAGGACATTGGTTGTTTAATCCTCCGGTTTATGAAAGGACCAGGAAGAGTGGGTCTAAAATGGAGGCTGACCAAAATCTCATGCCAAAGCCAACTTGATTTAACATTAGGTAATTTGTACTCTGAGGGCTTAAAAATGTCACCTAAGTAAAGTACACAATCACAAGGACAACACACTTGGCAAAAAGTTATTTTTTTTTTCATAGAAGCACGTGAATAACAGTCAGGTAAACTAGACTCACTTCTTTCTACTACGCCAGGGAGGAGCAGGAAAATGCATTCCAAGAACAATACTGTTTCTTTCAAAGAAACGGAGGTCTCAAGACTCCTGTTTTCTCACAACACTCACGATTCTCACAGGACTCCATCTGTTTCTTGTCCTCAGAGTGTTTGGAGTTCACCAAGAAGCAAGAAATTAATTCACAAAACAATTGTGACATTTGTGGTTAAATGCAGAATTGAGAGATTGGAGGAAAGCATTCAGGGAATGCTAAGAATTATGTAGGCCTGGAAAATCAAAGGCAGGCTGAAGTGTGGTCCTAGAGTAGATGGGGCAAGAGGTTTTATGTATCTCTTATTTATTGCAAACTTTTTGCTCTGGTTTTCTTGGTTAAAGCAGCTTCGAATTTTGTCAAAATGCTTCTGTAATTCCTATTTTCCCTTAATTTCTATGACTAAATATTTTATTTCACTCACTAGGCTTCTGCTTTCTAGAACAGTTCATGCTAGCTTTGTTAAATTACTGCTTTTTATCCATATTTTAATTCAAACTATGTCTTCATAGGTGTTGAGCACATCCATTTTGTTTAGTGGGGTTGACAACATTCCTGTATGAACTCTAGAGAGTCTGATTCTATAGTCTGTACTTGGCTTATCCTCCCTCTGAACAGAGTCTTATATCCCTGTCTGTGGTGGCTTTGACTAAGTCCTTCTAAATTTTAAATGCCTTAGTTGTCACCAACCTCTATTAATGGTTCTTTCTATGACTTTTCTAGAAGCATAACTCACCCAGAACTTCTTCAGATGAATTCATAACTTGCAATGAGAATTTAAGGCTCAACTTGACATGTGGGCTAGCTGGTGTCTGCCTCTATCTCAGGGGACCTGATTCCTCTACTCAATGCCAGCATCAAGACAAAGAGCTTCTTTCCTAGTCATGTTCTTCTGGAAAGCACTGTGCAAAGCATGGAGCATGTGACTTCTTTCACACTATACTGTGCTGCTCAACCCAACACAAGCTATGGAGTGGACCCCTTTAATACTGTCTTTTAACCCCACAACCTTATTGAAGGAGAAGTCAGACTCAGGGTTCAGTGGGTGTCTTATGGGTAAAATTCAGCCCTTGTGGGTGCCTAATTCTGATTTCCTGCTTTTATGTCAATTTTAGCCTTGAAAAAGAAATACAAGAGCAGGACATAGTTTCTGTAAGCAAGTTTAGCAGTCACAGACAAGTCTTACTATTATACTGAATGTAATTTCATACAATAATGATCTCAGACAAGGGTGCTCTAAGATCAGGAAAGGGAAGACACTTATTTTCTCAAATAATTAATAAAAACAAAATCACTGAGCCAAACACAAAATGTCCAACATTGCCTTCTTCTAGGGAAAATGAGAGACTGGTATTCTATTTCCCATGCTCTTAGCTGCCAACAGACAAAATATATGACAACTTAATTATGGAGCCCTTGAATTTGTAGCACATCAAATCCCTAGACTATTCTGTAAGTCACCAATCAAAGCCAAGTCCTATAATGGCTCACTATATAACACTGTCCATTTCACGCAATAGGATTGCCCTTTAATATAAAATCAATAAACTCCAATTCATTTGAATACAGACATGCTCCTTTTACTAAGGGACACTGACAGATTCTATGTATTATATTTCTTTATTATTCTTCTTATTAAAAATAATATGTGCATTATACTTTCCTTTGCTTGTAATAGTAGCAGAGTTGAGACTATCTTAAAAGCTTTATGCTAATTTATTTTCTACATTATACTTTATCTATAATGATCAGATTAACAAAACCTCACAGCACCAAATATTTGAGAACTATTTAACTGTATCTTTTGGTTATTGAGGATATTCAGTGTCCCCACAAACTATTCATAACTTGGGACTTGGTATCCTAGCAGTAGCACTATTTTAGAACATTCTAGAAAATAAACTATGGGATCTAACAGTAGGAAGGTGGTCACTGAAGGGAAGTGCTTGGTGGTATTTTACCTTGCTCCCCGTCCCCCACTTCTCCTTTGATGGTCTCCCATCTCCTTCTAGTGCCTCTTTATCTCTTCTTTGCAATCTCTTACTCTCCATTTTCTTCCTCTTCATCATACATCTTCTTCCCTTCTCCTCCTTCCTTCTCTTATATGTAATGGTCTGAACAGTCTAGTACACATACTGGTGCCATGAAGTTCAGCTCTAGAATGGGGGGCAAAATTCCTTTGAAACTCCAGAACAAACAGAATCTTCCTTTCTTAGAAACTGCTTTAATTCATTTTTTTATAAATAGACATAGAACAGTTTGCTTATCACACAGTTCCTAAATCTTCTTTCAACAGTCAATCATGAGCCACTCCTATAAAATACTAAGTAATATATTATGATTCTCAAGGTAGAGCATTGCATAAGTAAGGGATATGATGTATTTAGAACACCACTCATACCTGGAATAAATACGTAGACTTACCAGACATTCAAATTTATACCTCTAAACGCCCAGTGCAGTCACAAAAATCTCTATTCTCAGACCTCTTTCAGGCTCAACCTTCTATTTCTGTGTCCATTCTCAATGTAAAAAACTGACACATATCTGAAATAAAAAAAAAAAAATATCACCCACCCTAATCCTGACCCAGCCATCACCATTAATGGCATTGTTTACAACAGTTTTCCTTCTTCATTGTTTGATATGTCTCTGGTTTTTGTTATTTCTGCTGTGAACTATGACTAGCCACCCAATTATCTGTCCTTTCATTTCTTCCCTGCATTCTATGCTTCCCATGTTTATTTCTAACTCTTCTAACATTCAGGCACATCTTCTGCAAGCCCAGATAACTGCTAGGGAGAGCAGGTAAGTAGTCAATTGGAAGAATGTGAAGTCATTGAAGATGTTTTTCAGGTTGTTCATTCCTGGGGTTCATGATCCGAGAGAGCAAGGATCTAGAGAAACAAGTTACTTTACTTCTAGAATCCAAATACCTGCAGTTATTGGGATAGTCAGCTTATCTAAAATGGAGGCAATTAACAACTGGAGTGTCCCTGGGTAATTTCCTTTTCTGTCTGACATCTTTCATAGTTGTTGGTAATCATCTCTCAATAAACACTTTCAATTCTTGACTTGACCTATCAGATTTATGCCCCAACTGAACAGTACTGCATTTTTTCTATTAAATCTTTTGCCATCGTTCAGTGTTTTATCTCGTCTCTATGTCTAGAAGGACCATCTATTTTTGCTTGTATAAGGGTCATAAAATAGAAAAGTAGATTTATGTTCACTACAATATAAACTTTATAAAGAAACTCATAGAATTTTATAAAAATTATTCCTTTAGGGACCTAGCAGAAGTGCCAAGAACTGTGCCTAACATGTACACATTCCACTGTTCAGCTGTTGAATAAAAGAAAAAGAAGAGAGAAAAAAATTAAGAGTTTAAAAATCCCATACTTCTAACCAGTGCACAGTATTTTAGTCATCTAGTACAAATCTCATATTAAGTATCAGCACGTGCATACCTGTTATTACATGTGTCTAATGATACAAAGTTTCATAACACATGCTGACAAATATTGGTGGTGAAAATGGCCATAGGGCATTACTTTCTATTCATAACTGTAGTTCATTTTTTATTCTAAATATGTATATAACATTTCCACTAGATAAAATAATATACAGAGTAGTACAACCAGATGTGTATGGACATATACATCACCACCCCACCATCCCCTGCAAAAAGGGGGGGGAGCAGGGAATCTTTTAGAGTAATAACATTAGGCTCACTTTTTTCCTGAGGTTTTGAATTTGGGGGATGTTATGCAAAGTCTATATTATTTTGGCTTTCTTATGTCTCATATTGCTTCCACTTAAGAGAAATGGAAAAGGATCCTTCTGGTCAACTTGCTATACTTTAGATCTGAAGACTAATGAGAACAATATTGGCTGAGGCTGATGAAAGTCAAAATCACGAGGGACAAAGCTAATATACTAACATCAAAACCAAGACTTCTGGAATACAACCTAAATGACAAAACTCTTATGTACTGGTTTTGTATTTATATGTAGATATATTGCAGTGAACTGGTGCCAGATAACAATCAGTACAAATCTCTGAAAGAATTTCAGTATCAATTTTCAGAATTCAGGATAGTTACCATTGTAAAAAATTACAGTGATAAAAATGCCCTTTCAAGATTAAAAAAAAAAAAAAACAACTAGCTCTCAAGTATCATGCCTCTTTATGATTGTACCTGTTACAATTCATTCTTATAAATGTGCCCAGTATCAGAGAGTTATTCCTTTAGATGAAGACCTTTCCACTCTGAAGCATCCTTGCCTTGTCAATTGTACAGGTAACAAAGTGACAGCTACACTTTAGAATTTTCAGCCTAATTTCATGTGACCATGATAATGACAGCTAGCCTAATAACTAAGTATTTTGAAAAAGTCCTATTATATGTAATTATGGTAAAGAGTAACATGTACTTACATTTAATAAAACACTTTATAAAATTACACATATAGCTCACAGCCACTTTCAGTTCTGTGTCTGTCCCAGGGCTAGGCTTCATGAACAACTTTTTAATGGAATTAAAGGCTACTTTCTGTGCATTGTG
>PVIH01008003.1:77784-95382 GCA_004025045.1 Sigmodon hispidus
GAGAGAGAGAGAGAGAGAGAGAGAGAGAGAGAGAGAGAGAGAGGAGACCATGAAGGGAAGGGAGGAGTAAAAATGAGAGGAGGTGATGGGATGTGTTTGGTACGAAAGGAGAATGTAACTGGAGAAAAAGAGACTGGCAAGGAGAGAAACTGGGACATGCATAGCTGGAGGTTGTTGGCAATGAAAAGCTCATTAAGAAAATAGGTGTGGACAAAAAGCAATCCCCTGTGCGAACACTCAGAAGGTTGTCCTAGAGCCTCACTGGTGAGTTCAGTTTTGTTGTTTTCACACTTATCTAATAAGGTTCTCAGAAACTGATTTTGGAACTCACAGAACACACCTTACACCTGTGTTGCTCTGGCTGTGTTCATGATAAGGGCCACCTGGAATTTAAACAGAGCTACTTTTGTGGCCAGATATGCATTATTACACTAAAATACAGGAGACAGTTTATAGAGAAAGGGAATGGTTTTTTGGCCCAAAATGTCAGATTCATAACAACCAAGAGTTCAGTGCAGATGATTCCCATTCTAGAATATGTTCACATCTTCATAACTGATATCAACTGGATTTACAACACCAATTCCACAGACCCTTGGCAAGGATAATACATCATAACAGCAGCACATGGTGGGATGAAGTACTTAAAATGAACAAGAAGCAGAGATGTGATGAAGCTTCTACAATCTCTTTGGAGAGAATACCTCCAATGACATAAATACCTCCCCTTGGTCCCCACCTCCTAAAAGATCCTCCACTTCATGGTACTAACCTGAAGATCAAGCCCTTATGCAATAGGAGACTCCATCCAAATCACAGCAGAAAATCATAGACATTTATGGGTTCGTGGAATCTTAGAGAAAAGTGTCTCACTACAAATTTTAATAGAAGAGGAGTCATAAATTTGGAAATAAATTAAAAATTGGGCAGAATCTTTTTGATTTCAAAATGCCAAAATAATACTCAGCTATGCCATAAATATTGTACTATTTATACTGAAGTATCCTAATCCAGGATATTGTCTTGTGCTGCTTCTCAAAATTAAAAAAGTAAAAAAGTCTGCAACTTTAGTGAATAAGAAAAAAAATTAAGCAACTGCTTTAAGTTACGTATGCCTATTTTTCATTATATAACCCCATAACATACTCAAAAGAGGAAAGTAATTTGAAATATTATTTGGCCACCTGCTGGTGGTCTTTGTCAAAAACTGCAACTTAGTTCTTCTCTCAGCCATTTGCTTCAGTCATGTCTCCTCCATGGTATCTCATTGCTGTATCACTCATGATGCATGCACACAGGTGCAGTCCAGATGTGAATTCATGCTGGAGTTTTCCTCAGTGATCTGTCTCTGAGAACTGAGTCCCACCTATCTAATTAGTCCTATGTCTATATGTGAACATCTCTTTGGGGAAAGCAGCAATAACATATAGAAAAAAAGTGTGCTAACATGTGGCCTGGGGACATCCAACCATCATAGGGTTGACAGACAAGAAAGGCCATGGGAGGGGGTAGGGGCTCTCTCCTATGTGTGTGCTAATCCACGAATCAGCAGGAGGTGATTACCAATACGAATGTTCTGTCATTTTCTTAATCACACATAAACAGCAGTCAGGAATCTAGCTTTGAAAATGTTAGCTTGTCTTGTATGTAGTGTCTGCTTCTGAGAAAAGCAGAAACAATAGCAGCACATTAGATGGCAGAGAAGGAGGAAGGAACAAGAAGGAACTGTGACAGAATCAGGGCACAGGTCAGAGAAGATGAAATGGGATCCAAGTTTGAGTCAGATTTCTGCTGTAGCTTACAAAGGCACTGCTATTACTTCAAACTTTTGTATGTCATGTGAGAAATAATAATTGTCTCTGCCATAATGGCGCAGGGAGTAAAGTGACTTAAACATGACTCAGCAACACCATGGTAACAAATATCCTAATGGAAAGTGCTAAAGATATGAGCAATATGAAATTGTAAAATGTGCATGTTCAGAATCTCTAAAGGAAAAAAGCCATGAAAGTATAAGGTTTGGGAAAATAAACGCAATAAAAAGTATTCTAGCTTACTTTTTTGTTGCTCTGTTAAAATACTGACCAAAATCAACTTTGGGCAGGAATAGATGCATTTTAGTGTACAGGTTTTAGTCCATCATTAAGGAAACCAGGGAATGGGTCAGGAAATCGGGGAGCAGGAACTGAAGCAGAGGTGAAGGAAGAATGGTCCTTCCTGACTGGCTGTGATTTGCTTACTCAGCTGACTTTTTGTTTAATAGTGGCTTTATTATGTTAAAATTATAATTCCCCCCAAACTTCTCTCATTACCCCAACCCCACTTTTATTTATGGATTCTTTGTCATTAAAGAGTTATTCTATATACACACATATGCATATTGATGTGTGATGTCTTTCTGTATTTGAGAAGTATCACTGAATACTAAAGGAACTGTTTTGGTCTATGTCAAGACATCTTAGAAGTAGGCAGAGTCAGAGAGAGATGCCGTGAGCTGCTGGCAAGGAGGAAGATGCAAAGAAATTCAGGTAAGCCACAGCCACATGGCAAGACAGATGAATAGAAATGTGTTAAGTTTTAAAAGCTAACTAGCAATATGCCTGAGCCATAGGCCAAACACCATGTGATAATATAAGGGATAGGCAGAGTCAAGCAGCTGCGGGCAGGTCCAGATCTCAGGGCTAGTTGGGGCCAGAAACTTAATTCATTCTCTCTTCTCTCTCTCTCTCTCTCTCTCTCTCTCTCTCTCTCTCTCTCTCTCTCTCTCTCTCTCTCTGTGTGTGTGTGTGTACATGTGTGTATATATGTAAATGCAAATATATATAAATATACCTTTTGTTAAATATATAAATACAACCTCATCAGTCTACATAATGTTGCTTGTATGTATATCTTTTCAGGGCTGACCACTAAATATTAAATAACTAATTTGGTGTGATTTTTCTTAAGAAAAACTATTTTTCACTCTCCTGCCCTTAGCATTTGTTAATTTTCTATATTTCTTTGTTTAGGATTGAGGCTTTTCACAGGTCCAAATACTCAGGGATGACATAGTCCAATGTACGTTTGGTCTTGCTACATCAATTAGTAATTAAGGAGATACTGATAGGTCAACTATACTTCAGTGGATGTCCTTATACCCATGAATACAGGAGCAGCACAAGTAATACTTTTGGTTATAGAATTTTTTTTTTTTAAAAAAATGACATAAAAATCTGGGACGTGAAAGATTTAAATCAGGGAAAGTAGAGTTAGCAATGTATAATGAATATGATTAAAATACTTTATACATATGCCATATACACATATATATCTATATATAGCCATTAAATCAAAAAATTAATAAAGTATAATAAAGACTTTCTTTATCATTAAGATTTTTAATGAACCTAGAACTACTTTAAAACTCTAACAATCAGATAAACAGAAATTTAAAAATCTAATCATGAGTCTATGCTTCCAGGTATAACCATGTACCACCATTTCCATCACATAGGCCTTCAAGTTCCTCCTTGCCACCCATGCTTCCAAAATTTTCTTTACTCTCCATATACATTTTGACAAGAGTTGGCTAAGAACTGAATGTCATAAGGATGCACCCACTTTTGGTTTGGGCAGTGCCACCATCCATCTTATCAGGGAAACATAATGAATAATGTAACTGTTAACTCCTAAAAGAAAAACTGGTGAAGGCCCATAAGGATACAAGCTTTTATTTTATTTTTTTTCTTATTTGGATGTTTCGGTTACTGAGAATGCTGTCCTTATGCTGATTGACAGAGTCCAAGGAGAAACGTCAGCCTGAATCTAACATCGGAATGTAATTTGTAAGAGGGCGTGGGTAGACTGAAAGGGCTCATCTTGTCTGTCCTCATTTCTCATTTTGGGTAGACTTGGCTTGATGCTGTTGTAGCATTTCTGCTCCTCTGGAATCTGCCCTTCCAGACACTGTGCGACCAGAAAATGGGAGGCTGGCTTCATCTAACTCAATACGTCATTTTTCATGGGTACAATGTGTGTATGCATGTGTATGTACATGTGTGGACATGTGCATGTTTCTGTGTGTGTTCATGTGGAGATCATTATGATTTCTCTTCTTTATCTCTTTCAATCATATTTTTGAGGCAGGTACTTTCACTGAATTTGGGACATCACCAACTTGACAAACTGGCCAGCTACAAGCCACTGGGATCATCAGGTCATCTCCTTTCTAGATCTGGGATTACAAAGTGCATGCTAGCACACCAAGCATTTTACACAGGCCATGGGATTTAAGTCAGATCTTTTGTTTGAATGGACAATTTTTTTCTCATTCAGTATTTCTCTGGGCGAATTAACTGCTATTACACATTCCTTTCATCCTAAAACACCATTTCTCTTCAAGTTGTTTTCAGTTCATTCATCTTTCTTCTCTGCCTTCTGGTAGAAAGATATCCTCTAGTTCTTCTATAGGAAAATTATCACAGGAATGAGTGGCACCAACAATTAGCGGATATTACCAGAAGTTGCCATTTACTGAAAAATCAGGTCCCAAATACAAAAGTGAAACTGGATTTTGTAAAAATAAATCTATTGCCCAGAAAGAGAAGAGACAATAGTCTGAAAATTGTCTTTGAGTGTAATTTGCAGAAACTGTTAAGGAGAGAACAGAGGTGTGATGGATAAAACAATTGTTTGAGAAAGCAATGGAGTGTCCACATGACAAGCAGGGCATGTTTAATTCTTGACACTGTTCATAGGAAGAATTTTTTTTGTAAAACTGTAATTAAGTAAAACTCTTCTCAGCTGCCCTGCAAGTCCCTATGGAGCAGGATAACTAAAGGCTAGGTTCTATCTTTGTCCCTGTGTTGGCTGAAAGGTCTTTAATTTGAACCCTAAATGGCAGACATTGTTGTGAAAAAGAATGCTTTTGATGGTCTCTTTTCAGGAGCATAATTTTTAAACACACATAAACATGGGCTAAGAGACACGATCTCTATAACAAGGGCTTGTTCATGTCATTTAAGATCTCATGCTCACCATGCATTTGTCTTGAAGAATTAAATCCTGGGGACTAAGACTCAGGAGGAAATGCTCAGGTATGAAAGAATGAGGGATTGCACTCTGTTCTCTTCTATTGCATTGGTAAATATAACATATAATTATTACATTAATTACATAAATTTATAATCAAAAATTAATTGCATTATGAGATTGATTAAGGCCAAAGGTAATGATGACCAATATTTGCATCTTGAAATTTGGTGCTAAATTTAATCGTTATTGCTCTCTATTTTGTGTTTGTTGCTGAGATAGGTCTTATACAGTGCAGGTTGTACTTGACCTTGTTAGGTAGCTGAAGGTGAACTTGAATTTCTAATTTCCCTATCTTCTACTCACAAGTGCTGGCCTTATAAGTAGGTACCAGCACACATGGCTTATATATGGTGTGGGATGACACCTAGGACCACATGTATGCCGGGCAAACTGCACTACTGATCTACATACTCTCTTATTAACTCTTTCCTCAGAGACAAAATTATCTTCTTTTCCAAGAATAGTCAGGTTTTTGGAGTTTTATTTTCTGGGATTAATAACTTTTGTTCCCAGTACTGTTTCTGATAGATGGTAAATTAAAGACTTATTGCTTTGATGACCAAGACTGTTACTTCCATTTAAAAACAAAAATCTCTCCTTAGCCTCTTCACACCTCCACCCTTGATAAGAACAACTACTTAACTGTTTGCTTTGATCTTTCTACTTTTTAAAAAATGGCTTAAAGCCGGTGGGTTTAAAAACTCATCTAAAAGTTTTTTCATACAACATATTTTTTTTAAATTTATTTTATTTTATTATTATGAACAAAGAAGTCACAATTTCTATCCTTATATATCCTTATTCAAAGTCCCTTTCCCTTCCCACCACATCAGGTCATTTTTTCTTCTCCACAACTCCCCATCCCCTCCCTGGGCAGGCAGCAGACAGTCCCAAGGTCCCACTGTCCCAATAATGCTTAGTTCAGTCTCCACTCCTGGCAGATCCAGTTTTCTCCCCACAACCTCGACTTTAAGCTAAAAGCAATTAAAAGGGACCAAGAGGGTCACTACTTATTCAACACAGGAAAAATTGGTCAAGAGGAGATTTCAATCCTGAATATTTATGTCCCTAATATAAGGGCACCTACCTATGTAAAACAAACACTGCTAAAGCTCGAATCCCACATTAATTCTTACACCCTAATAGTGGGAGACTTCAATACCCCAATTTCAACCCTGGATAGATCAACCAGACAGAGTCTCAACAGAGAAATAAGGAGTCTAAAAGAGGTTATGATGCAAGTGCATTTAATAGATATCTACAGCTAAAAGAGGTTATGATGCAAATGGATTTAATAGATATCTACAGAAGCTTCCACCCAAACGCAAAGGAATATACATATTTCTCAGCTCTTCCTACAGCACATTTTGATCTTATTCTTTCCCACTCCTTCCACGTCTTCCTGACCTTCCTACCCACCCAGTTAAATTCAAATGTTCCAAAGTCTTTCATTATACATTGTTCCATTGTGGGTATGTGTGTTAATTGCCATCTATTGCTACAAGATATATCTTTGATGAATTGGTTGAGTGATGCACTGATCTATGGGCAAAGCTAAATGTCATTAGGAGTTATTTTATAATTATTTTCCTTTAGCATCTCATTCTTTTTTTCAGCATTCTCATTTATTTTAGAATAATTAAATTCTATAGGTTGGCATTTCTGGGTCAAATGTTATACACTTTTATAATGACTTCTTATGAATTTCTTTGATTTTTTATTTATTTTTGAATAATGTCTCATTTTTTATCCATGTGTCCCCTTGTTCAAACTTCCTTTCCCCTCCCACCCCTTCCAGTCACTCTCTCTTCTCCCCACCTCCTTATCTCCTCCCCAACAAGGGTAGGAGGTCCCAAGGTCCCAAGGTGGCTTAGTTCAGCATCCACTCCAGTCAGATCCACTTCCTCACCACCATAGCATTAAGACTGGGTTAAGTGTGCCTCCGGAGGGAATAGGCTCCAAAGGAAACACAGTCTGATTCCTCCCCTCAAGGATCTACATACTGCCCATGTTAGTGGACAGCTGCCTAGCCTTGGAGGGCCTAGTTCATTTTCTTCATAATTTACCAGTGGCTGTTCTTAATTCAGTGAGCTCCCTAGAGCTCCAGCCAGCCATCACTGTGGGAGTTTTCCTCATAATCACTATCCCCTTTCTCACAAAGACTTTCCTCCCCTGCTCTCAGTTGGACCAGGAGTTCATCCCAGTGCTCAGCCAGGTATCTCAGCCTCTACCTCTATTTACTGTTGGATCTTAGTTCTGTGATGGCACTTGGGGTGGCTATTTATTTGATTATAGGGGAAGTCCTATCTAGGCAACACCTTCACTATTGTTTGGAGACCTAGCCGGGGACATCCTGTGAGTTCTTGGAGGTTTCCCTAGCACTCAAGAGTTTTTCCAACCCCACTTTGGCTTCCTTTATTAAAATCTCCATCTCTTTTTTTTTTCTCCCTTCTTGTTGCTCCTCTCACTCAATCATCTTGTAAATTATTTTGATTACAGTTTTAAATGCCACTTTTTGGGGATTTTTTTTTATAAAGTCCTACAAACTAAGTAAGGTATGCTCTCACAATAGGGAAACTAATTCACAATTCTTCATAAAAGCAAAATGTAGAATGCCTCACTGGTTTCAAGGAAAATGGAAATAAAGAATACATTTTGTTTATCACTAGATATTTACAGAATCTGCATATATCCACAGATAGCCAAACAGTGCTCTTTTTAAAAATAATATCAAAGATAGAGTATAATCTTATGCAACTAAATATGACTGAAAATCTACCTATCCCTTGCTCATAACCACTGTTTATTCATGCTGCCAACATTTCACAATATATATTATTGTCTGTTTAATTTTCCTCTTATCTGAAAACAAAGCAAATTAGCTTTAGTCCAATAGATAATAAATTAACATAAAAGGTACATGTTTTTGGTACTTCTAAATTATTTGTATTTATCTCAATTATAATAATCTTATGCAATCACCAACTATATTCACAACTTATTCATAATACTTAATTTCTCTTTTTGTTAACCATTGTATAAATTGGGAGAAACATAATAAAATATTCAAGTAATTAAACAAGTATTGATGTGTAAAGAAAAAAGCCTGGTCTGCTTAAATTGTGGCCAAGAGGAAGTACCAAGGTATAGCAGTAAGAAACATTTGTCTCCTGAGGCATGGCAATTGAATTAAGTCTTCATCAACCAATGAAATGATATTTGCGTTTACATACATCTTGTATCTGCTGGTAATGCATGCCTTATCAGGAGGTCAAGCAGCCTTGATAGGGAAGTCTATATGTGGAGGACCATTTACTGATATTTACTATCTGTATTATTAGGATTAATTTAGATGCAATATAGAGAAAGGTCATGTGGCCCAGTCAATGACTTTATGTGATTATCTCTTGTAAACAGAGTTAAGATTTTGCATGTGGGCCATGTATAATATCATAAACTAAAGCTTTCAGACTTTAAATTCTGTTTTCTCTCTTGCCCATGGCTTTTTATGTCACAGTGAAGTGACTACTCTGTCTCTAAACTCTCCCACAACCACAGCATAGAAAGGTGTTATATAACAGAGGATATAGGACATTCTGTTGGGATACTCATATTTTTTTTAGTTACGTCTCCTTCACAAACCATTGAAAAGACTTCCCATTCTTTCTAGTTGTTCAGAAAGAAATCCTGCATCCATTCCAGATGATGAAATTGCCATGACCGCTTAGAGGGACAATTGTTCTCTAGAGACAAAGGAGCTCTTACCATCAGGAGACACAGAACAAACTTTGAATCAAATTCCTCTGAAGTATAAAAAGAAACTGTACAATGCTTTTTTATTTTTTGTCCACCAACCAGCTCCCAAATCATGACATGGAGACTTCTTATGAGTTATGAATGTTCAGGCTTAGCTTAGGCTCCTTCCTTGTTAGCTCTTATAACTTAACCTGTATCTTTTCTTCCAAGTTTTGCCTCAGGGCCTTTTATCTTTCATTCCTTCTGTATATCTTTCACTACTTCTTGTGTCTGGCTGGTGAATGCCTGGCTTCTGGCCCTGGTAGGTCTCTCTATTGCTCCCCTATCCTTTCCTGCTCTATAGCCTGAATTCCCTGTCCTATATATTCTCTCTGCCTGCCAGCCCTGCCTGTCATTTTCATGCCTAGCTATTGGCCATTCGGCCTTTCTTATACAAATCAGGTGCCTTAGACAGGCAAGGTGAAACAGCAACACATCTTTACATAATTAAACAAATATACATAAACAAATGTTACACAGCTTTCCACAGTTAAAATAATATTCTGCAGCATAAACAAATGCAACACAGTTTTTCCTGTTAAGGTAATACTCCACAAGAAAATAGTAAGAGTGAAAACAATTAGTCTACCAACTTGGCTTCTGTGTGGTCTAACTTAAAGAAGTTTCAGAGGAAATCAGAAGCATCTCTAAAAGAGGGAAAGTTAAGAACAAAGTAAAAAAGTTGTTAAAAACTCAGTCCCAACTTTGAAAATATAAACAAGTGGGCAGTTTTTTAGATTCAAATGCAAAAATACCCTCTAAATCAATTTTCTTCAGTGCTTTCAAACAGGAGGTACTAGTTGGCAAAGGGTTTTTTGTTTTAAGTTCATTGTTTTTCTTGTTCAATTCATTGCTTTATAATCATGTTAAAATTAAAGGTAGATCAAAGATACATCCAATGACAAAATGTCCACTCAAATCACAGCCCGTTTTGATTGTGTCAAACAGATACTGGCTCTGAACCAAATACCCAGGTACTAACCAGTTTTGTTTCACCAAGACCAGATGGAATAGGGTTATTCAGGTTGAATTTAGATGGTTTACTTTGAAAATACCTCATCATCTCAAAAACACAGCAGATGGTGGAAATATTTTAGGTTATTTTTAAATGATGCTACCCAAACTATATTTCTATCAACTGTCTTGCATGGATTTCATAAACATGATTTTCTTTCTAAACCAAGTGACAATGACAGAGCATAGCGGGGCTCTTCTGAAATGTCATTATTAACAGTGACAAACTGAGGATTTATATTCAAAGCTCAGAGATAAATTACAAAAGAGGAAGCAGTGGATCTCCTGAGATAAATAGACAGATACTGATAAATGATGTTACAGTACATATTCTGTTTTCTATTCTAAAAGAAAATAATTTCTACCTCATTTTTAGTGGATCATAAACTAATCCTTCTTTGGAAGGATAAAGAAAACGTAATTCTTTTTTAGCCCTGTGCCCTAAACAACAACAAATTTTAGACTCACTGTAGGTACCCCAGAAGTCGCAATTTTTATACAAACTTTTCTGTTTTCAAGATAAAATGTGGTATTAGAGAGATGTTATGTGGTGCAATACTAGACAACCAGTTCTCTCAATCTGGAGAAATTACTCCCACTTCCTGATATTTTATTGGAATGTTAATTCTCAATTGCTACATCACATTTTTATTTTTACATTCTTGTCCTAAAATCTGAGGGCTTGAAATCAGGCCTGTGCTGACTTAAGATCCTTTATCTTTAGTTTTTAAATCGTGAGTGACTAAAAAGTGAGAAGCCAGATGAATAAATTTATTTTCTCCAGCAGAAGAGGTGATTTTTAAAGGATATTTCTAATCAAGTTAGTTTTGTCCTAATGTCTTGTACTATAGTTCCTATTTCTCTAACTCATTTAGTGTTCTTGGTTTTGAATAGGTCCCAAAATAACTGTCACTGTTCTATAAATAAGTTTCCTTTTGCACAACTAGTATTTGTTTGTCTTATTTGCAATAAATATTATTTTATATAAAAGAAAATTTTGACAAAAGTATATAAATGATTATTTTATAACTTACTCTTTTATAAGTTTATTTTGAGCATTTTTATAATAAATATTAAATGACATTATAGAAGGTAAGTTTTCACGGTTAGTACATCTATGCATATAGGATGCTATTCTAATACTAGATACATGTTTCCTTTTGTTTATGCTATTATAAGTATCCATCCATCTGCTTAGCATTTAAATTCTATTATGCATATTTAAATAAATATATATTTAAAATATCCTTCTTAGAATAAATTTCTAAAGTTAAAGTTGTTAGGACAGGGGGTAAAAGCAACTTAAAAGCTATCCTTCTACAGGACACTGCTTTGCCCAGAAGACTGTACCTTTCCCTTCCCATTAGTAGCTGTCAATTCTTCTAAGCTCTCTTCCGTAGATCACATTTCAAGGTGCCAGGCAGAAGAATTTACTTCTACTTAGACTTTACTTGCTCAGATGCAACATTCAGAAGCCAACCAGCTTCTAGTTTGATGAGTCCGTGGGAAAAAGAGGAGTTAAAGCAGAACTCGGTGTGCCTGGTGAGGTTTCCATGTCCTCCTTAGCATCCCAGCACAAGCACAAACCAGTCCTGTGGACATTTTTTAATGAGTGGAGACTGACAGAGTTCTTAAGTGGTTAAGGAGGACATGAAGGGAAAAAATCAAATAATATTCTAGTTAGCTTTTATTACAGCTGCTACTCTTGGATAATTGACCTATACACTCAAAACTAAGAGATGGAAGGCTTCATACCACTGTATATTTCCATAAAAGACATAGTTAAATTTTATGCAAAATTTGGACTACTTAGCAAGAGGCCAAGGCTTCCAGACTATTCTAAGCTTACAATATTTATTTTTTATACTGTTTAATAAAAGAAACTTAACATTCTCCTAAGTGGCCTTTATTTTAAAATCATAATACACGAGGAGACTTGTACTGAATAAAAGAGTCATCCATTGAGCTAGAGCTTTGCCCAAACACCAGTCTTTTGGTAATTGGGAAGTGACAAGAACCAAATTTTATAACTTAGCTTGTAAGTGCTAATGAAATATAATCATAACTGTTTTAGTTGTATTTATAATAAACTGTGTAGAATATAAGCTCAAGTGGCTGTGTGAATTTGTATTCATGCATGAGTATGCATTTTGTAATCTGAATAAATCCAAGGGCCTTAAGTGGCCCAAAGTCACTGAAGTGTTAAATTTAAAGTATCATAGTTCAAGCATAGAAAAAGTAATTAAAATATTTTAATTTTAGTCTCTCAGAAAATAAATGCATCATAATGCAGAATTATCTTGAGAATTCCTTTCTTTCCAATGCTTGATTTCTTAACATAGAAGCTGTTTCCTGGTCCATTTTTCTCAGCACCAGTTGTCGCAGTACAGACCTGTCTTTTCTCTTTTTATCTCTTATCTGTCTGTAACAAAGATTCACTTACAACTTCTAATGTCTTAACTCTATCCTCAGCTTAAAATGTCTGATTTATACCAAGTAAAGTACTTCTAAGTGCTGACATTGTAAGCTAGAGGAATACAGAAATGTTGTGACAATTCATTTATTAATTGGTTTAATTATAATTACACATTAGCATTTTCTTGACATGTAATATACAACTTTATAAAGTAAAATACTTGATATCAACATGAAAGATTTCTATTCTAAGAATTACATGCATATTCTCTATGGGAAGAGAAATTTTTAAATAATGGTCTAGAAAGTAAAGAATTTCGTTTTGCCTTTCCAAAGAAAGCGAGCCATTGCCTCTATGCTTTACTGTGGATTTATTTGAGCCTTATATTGCTATAGCTATTTCTGTATTTTTATTGCACTTTACTCAAATATAAAACCAATCTTGGAAAGAGAAAAATTTTTGAAGTATTAGCTATGAAAATAGAAAATGTGACTATTGCTGAAATTGTCAGAGATGCCAAAGGAGATGAGCAGGTTCAGTTTTCCCAGTACCCAAGATGATACTGCCTTGTGGGTCTTCATATTGAGAATGTAATTTGTTTCATTTCCAAAGCTACTGCAATACCTTAAAAAAAACAAAACAAAAAAAAACACCCTATGTACATACATTTAGAAGGTCTACATCTCTAGGTAAAGCAACTCTCATGGTGCTTTCTTGGTACCCGATTTATTCATGAATATGGAGGTACCTTTGCAATCACATGCTGGGAAAAGACAAGAGACTGAGCAATAGAGGTGTGGAAGTGTAGTTCATCATTCTTATCTTTGCAATTCATTGTTAGCTATGGGACTGAATCACATGCATTCTTGTTTCTCTTCTAATCACTGAGCCTGCTTCATTGCTCCCAGTCTGCCCAGTGACCCTTCTTTAATGTTCATTTGCTTTCTATGAAGCATCTGTTTAAATGATTATACTGGAGTTAATGGATTATATATATATTCCAAATTCACAGTGATATCATAAAATAGACCTAGCTTTTAATGAAATTCATGTTTTGACAGTCCAAAATGTGTAATCAATGACAAAATGTTTCTCCGGGGAGCAATAAAGCTAAACACAGTTTAAGTATTCTGGGCAGCTCACTTTGTCTTTTAACAAGGGTCAATAAATTATGTTTATTTTGTGTATCAGACTGCTGGCCTCAGTAGTTGCCTAACAACTAGGTAAAATAAATAATTACTTAGTCCTACTCAGATATATAATCCACTGGCCACATCAGTCAGGGAAATTTTTCCAAACCCCATCTCCCATCCATCTCCCTCTCGACATAGTCCTCCATTCCATTCCTACCCTAGACATAGTCTTCAATGTGTCTTCTCTATAATTGAACAATATAAACTCAAGTATTCAATCGAGCCTCATACTATGGCCACTACATACTCTGTAACCTCCAGTGTCTCCTTTAGACATGCTTGAAGGGTCTTCTGGGTTAGCCTCTTACACAAATTTCCACCTAGTCTTAGAAAGGGGATACTAGCCGCAGTCTTTCCCACACAGATTTATCTGAGTAAATTCTATTTACTTGATAAATTCAAATCAAAGGTCATTACTGAAGGGAGGAATCCAGGGTGTGTTAAAATAGATAAAGTTATGAGAAACTTGTCTAATGGGGACTTTATTTTTCACTTTGTGACTTGTTCAGTGAACATCCCTTGCTACTTCTACCAAAATGTATGCTCTATAAAGCATAGAATATCTAAATTTCCCTGACATCATCACAGCATCACCAGTGTATGCATCATAAATGATAGCTTCTCAGACAGTATTTGTTGCATAAACAAAATAAAATAAAGGCACAAGTGTGGGAAGCAGGTCTGTGGGGAGGGTGGGCAATAAGAGAAGGTAGATGAGGGTACTTGAGCAGTGATAATAAACAGAATACACTTTGTTTATGTAAATGCTGTTAAAGAAGGAATTAATCATTAAAAAATCTGTCATCTGTTTGAAACTTAGCAAATATATAACACAATGGCCCAATAAGCAACCAGAGTCCTTCAGACATTGCTTTTCCTCCTGGCATCCTTGCATCCTTTGAGAGGAGTATGCTTTGTCCATTTGGGACTACACTGGTTTATGAAAGAAAAACTGAAAACCATTGGTTAGAAGATTTGAAGTATCACAAAAGATACTTCAAAATGTTAAAGCAGATGAAAGTCGATATGTCAAAGTACCCTAACTAAAGGTGTGAGAGGGCTGTGTAAGTGAGCCATCACCAAGACATTAAACACAATGAATTCTGTTTCTTTTCTTACCAATCCATCTTCTTTTTTCCAGAGTGTACATTGTTTTTGACAGAAGATGAAATTCTATTTGTAAATTCATTGTTATTACTCATGGGATCCAACCTCAGAGTAGAAAAAGATTTGTAGCAGTGACAACATGACAGTCATTAGGATCACACAAATAATAATTAAAAATTCTTCTTTTTATCTTTCTTTCTCTGTGCAGCTATTTCAATTTCTGAATCAACTTTTCTAGTGTTATGATTAAAGGTACATACCACCACTGCTTGGCTCTGTTTGGCTTGAACTCACAGAGATCCAGAGTATCTCTGCCTCCTGAGTATTGGGATTAAATTCTCTGATATCGCAGACTATTTTATTAAATATACAACATATAACCACACATTGGTACTTGAGTGAGGTGGCAAAGGCCCTTTCTCCTCCACTGGGCTTTATCTCTATTCAAATAGCCTCAACAGTTTAGAAAGTACAAATTTTATTCAATATTTAATTTTTATGAGTTTCCTGAGGCATTATTCACCTTGATAAAATCAATATTCAGATAAAATTCATAACCTTATGAGCCTCACAATTTTATAATTACAAGTTGATTTTCATCACCTCAGCTAAGAGTTAGCGGTCAAGTCTTTATTCAATTTACTTTCAATCTGAGCAAACATTACATTTTTTCATCATGTATCTGCCTGTTCTGAACATTCCTCACAAATAAAATCATACAAATGGCATTTTTGTGTCACAGTCTTTGCACTTAACAGAATGTTTTCAAGGTCCATTCATGTAGTAGAATGTCTCAGCACCATATTGCTTTTGATGGCTGGATTTCACATATTTCATCACATTTATTACTTGATATACACTTGAGTTGTTTTTGCATGGGGCTATTATGTATTATGAACATTTGTGTATACATTTTTGTGTGAGCATACACTTTCATTTCTTTTGGCTACACATCTAAAAGAGTAATTACTTAATCATGTCATAACGTAAATAGATATTGAACTTTTGAGAAACTGTCCCAAGTTCCTTAGTGGCTATATGACTTTGTAATTCTCTAAATAATGGGTGTGGATTTAATTTCCTAGCACACTTGCCCATACTTTCTCTTTTTTATTTTTTAAAAAATTACAAGAGCCTAAGTTTGTATCTCATTTGGTTTTGGTGTAGCGGGGAAATAATGGATAGTACAGGTATGGGAGGGGCATGGTCTGCGGAGATGAGACGGAAGCGGAGCGGAAACGAGATGGAAGCGGAGCCCGGAGAGGAGGCGGGTCTTCCGGTCCCTTGGCGCGGCGGCGCAGCGAGGCAGCAGGTTGGTACGGCGGCTTGGCGCATTGCTAAAACTTTCTTTTGTACGTGATTCTAACAAAATAAACCTTATTTAAAACATACCTCTTGGTGGCGGGTTTTTACCGCGATAATTGGTGCCTGAACACGGGGCTAATTCCCCAAACCTGCTGGATTCTGCACCTGTGCGCGCCACCGGATTCTGCACCCTGCACGCTTTGGCCCGCATCTGCGCGCACAGGTGTTCGGTACAGCAGCCAGGAGGGAATCTGCGTGCAGAAGAGCTCCTGAGACCCAGTTCTGAGGGTGCACGCCTGGTAGGATTTGTGGAGGCATATGGCAGAGAACCTCTGGGCTGAATTACCACCCCGTTTCAAGCACCATTGCTGCTGCACTACGATATCTGCTGACCGTAAGTCCTCATTACATCTGAGTAAGGCAAATTTTTTTCTTTCTTCTAAAATGTCCGATCAGATAAATGTTCACAATTTTACTCACTTTTTCACAATGGTGATAGAGGATTATTTCCAGGATTACGCATTTGGAGGTTATCTCCACCCAGGAGACCTTTTGCTTTTCTGTGTGATAATATATTTCTTACCTACTTATTTTAAGGAATTTCAGCATAGAGAGTATGAAGCTAAGCTGTCTGACATGGATGAATGTATTAAGACATTCCAGAAACTCATTGTTTCCATGGAAGAGAGGTCTACATTGATCACAGAGGAATTTAGAGCTCACATTGATGAGAATTTTAGAAAATTAGATGCAAAATTTAAAACAATGGATGAAAATTTTAGGATAATGGATGGAAACTCTAGGAAATTTGAACAGAAAACAGTGGAAAGGGTAGATGTGGAATCTGGGAGAATGTTCCATTCTATGAAATTATTGGAGAGATCATTTATAGAAGACTTTAAAACACTGGAAAAGACCATTACCACTAGGTTGCAAGATTATGAGGCTCGCTTGGAGATTTTAGGAAAGGATTTTGAGGCGACACCTGCTCAAGATAACCCAGAGCCCCCTCTTAAACGGTGCTATTGCAGGGAAGGTTCTTTACCTAGAGTGGTTACCATGAGGGGACTACCCCCCGTCCCTCCAGCTCTGTTCCCAGTTGTGGCAGAGTCTAAAAAACCACAACCACGTGGAAGGGCTTCTGACAATGTGGCATACAATTATGAACCTATACCCATGAAGGATTTAAAGACAATAAAGGAAGCCATAGTGAACTATGGTGTACACTCATCTTTTCTGAGGCAATCCTTGAACTCATGGTCAGCACAGAATCGAGTAATTCCTGATGACTGGAAAAATTTGGCAAACGCAGTGTTGAACGATGGCCAAAACTTCCAGTGGAGGAATTGGTTTAGAGAAGAGGCTAAGGCCTTGGAATCTCGAGATGAAACTGGAAATGTTATCATCTCCAAGGACCAAATCCTTGGGGAAGGCCCGTTTGCTGATTTATGAGTTCAGGCTACTTATGATGACCATGCTCTGTTGCTGTGTCATACTGCCACCTTAAATGCTTGGGAAAAGGTTTTGGACCCAGGACAGAGAATTGAGTCATATACCCAGATTAAACAAGGTCCAATGGAGCCTTATACAGACTTTTTACAGAGGTTGACTCAGGCTGTAAATAGAGCAGTATCGGATTCAGCAGTTAGGAAACAATTGATACTCTCTTTGGCCTTCGATAATGCTAATATG